>BGPR01002278.1:0-80290 GCA_013235015.1 Araneus ventricosus | reverse complement strand
GTTAAAAACATAACTAATGTCTTATTTTAGAGATAAAGGGTAACAACGGAAGTTACAAAAAAAATTGAAAATCGGAATTGTAGTCCAGTGACTACCGAGTCTCAAAGTTGGGCAAAAAAGACGCATGAATTGGTGACGCGATCCTCTATATCTCGGTAACTACTTATGTTAAAAACATAACTAATGTCTTATTTTAGAGATAAAGGGTAACAACAGAAGTTAAAAAAAACTTACTTAAACTTAAAAACTTGCGAGAAACTTCGAGAAACAAAAGAGTCATGCTAGTAAAGTAGTCCTACGCCTTTAATATCAGCGGCTGTTTGAAAAGACAGCCTCTCGTCATTTTTTTAAATTATAGCAAATGACAACGTATTCATTATTAAAGTTTTGTCAAATCCCTCTAGTTACTTCTAAATTCAGACAAAAAACTTTCTTCTAAGATCCTTATTATCTTCTTATTTGTTTTAAATGAAACACTTGATGCTCGTGCGTTGCGTCGAGTTAATTTTGGAATCCATTGCATGTTCTATATTAGGAAAAAAGACGTGCCGTGATACCTGGATTAAATTGTAGTAACTCTGCCCCTGTACAGGGCAATGATTGTAATTGTTTTTTATTTTGACTAAATAAACTCTCAGAAGGCTGGCGATCCTGGATCCCCGGCTGCTGGATTCATGCCTAGGCGGTCTCGGCTTGAGCTTCGTCTACTGGACTGAACTGGTTTCCAAGAGCACCTTCGACGTGCTGACGGATTGGATTCGTCTTCACCCACTTGCCTTCTGCCTTACACCCTTTAGGGTCGAGTGGATCGGTGTGAGTCTTTACTCTATTTCAGTTCATTTGGTATGGATAACTTTCTTATGTGTTCTTCTATAAGGTAGTAGGGCTGGACATTCACGACCGTTCCATGTCGAAACCCGTCGTCAGTGTGAAAATCAGAACTGGAGCGGAAGGCGGGCTATCCAACCGGTCTGGATATCCATCTCTCCATTTCATCTGCCAGGCCATAAATCAACACTAGCGTAAGTACTGTCTGTCCGCCACGAAAACTCTGCTCGCCAAGTTGTCGCGTTGGCGGCGGTCGCTATAGCAACTGGCTATGTTAAGGAAGATCCATTTCGAATAGGAGGAGTTAGAAGAAAGTCGAGGGTTTATTTTATTCGCGGCGCCAGTTTGCGGCGGTAGTTGATCATTCGTCTTCTCGGTTTTGCCGCAGTTGCACTTTCCTTCCCATTTAGACCTAAGTGCGCTAATGTAGCAGACTTGAATGAAAGTCTACCAAATCGAAATGGATTCCTCCTACTACCCAGATAGCACGTAAGTTTGCAGCAAGTTTGATTTTGACTTGATATTGCCTTGTCATAGCAAATTTGACGCGTCAAACTTGAAGCGAACTTGTGGCAAGTTCACCGTGACAACTAGCGCCACCCTCTCTTGCAAAACCCATTTGCTACAATTTCGCAGTGACAAATAGAGCCACCTCGCTTGCATTGCAAGCTTGCAGCAAATTTGCAAAACAAGCGTGCTGCAAAAAGATAATTATCTTTGTCTTAAGAAAACATCCTATTTTTAATAGCATCTCCTAGACCGTCCTTCTTTTTATTATTACCCGTTAGGAAACAAGATATAAGCTCACAAAAACTCCATTCCCCCCAAAAGGTACGTATTTCCCCTCATAGTAATGTAACATGTAACACTAATATTTTTTTGCCTTACAGGTTCTTTTATCTTTTCCTCCCTCCCTCTGTTTCCCTCTCCACTTTTTGACCAAAGGTGCTAGCCACCCCTCTATGCCAATTAATCACTAGGCATCCTAACTTCCTATTCCACTAAGTACTCCCACGCACGCTATGTAACTTTTTATTCATGTATTATCTTCCTGGAAGTAGCGGGCCATAGTGCCCAAGTACTCCACCTACAAATTCGTCTCTCGTCGTCTTTTTATTAATTCAATAAATCAATGATAATTTGTAAAAAAACTAACTTTTTATAAAAAAAAAATTTTGAAACATTTTCCATCTTTTTACTAAATATAGCATTCGCACTTTAAAGAAAACTATATCGCCTTTTTCTGAATGTTGAAATTTTAGCGTTTATAAACAAAATTAAACCGAAAAAACAGTCAATGTTTGTTGAAAAATAAACTTATACATTTTGTCCCATTTTAAAGTAATTACTTTTGAACTCTAATTTCATAATTTATTCTACTAACGAAACGTAGTTATTAGCGAAAATCACTCTCTCTTTGACTTCAAATCAATTCGCAATTCAAAAAATTAACGAAATCAAGAAAATAGTTTAAAATAAATCGTACGCGAATTGAATCGAACGATGTATTAGCGAAATCTATCTTCTTCGCTCAGAGTTTAATTGGCCGAATGGTTAGAGCGTCCGCTTCCCGAGCGCTAGCTCGCGAGTTCTATCCTGGGTTGTATTCGTACTCTGTTTTTGCTATAATTTGCAATGAGTTTGCAATGCAAGTCTGCTGCAAATTTGCTGCAAGTTCGTCCTGTGGTGACTTCGACGCTTGCGTTAACTCGCTGCAAACTTGTTTCACACTTGCACTCTTGTCGTGACAAATTTGCTGTAAGCTTGCAGATTTGCAGTGCAAGTCTGCTGCAAACTAAAATTGTTATCTATATCTATTGTTTCTTTAGCGAACGCCGACAACTAGACAACTTGGCGAGCAGAGTTCTCGTGGCAGACAGACAGTAAGTACGTGTGGAATGGGGGGGAGACTTGGGGTGCTTGATTCAAAGAGGAAATTGGAGGAGTTGGTTCGGGAATCGGAGTGACTAGCAGTGGATAAATTTGTGTCGAGTGGAGCTGTCGTGAATGGATGACCACATCATTTGTTGGAGTGGTCGTGAATGACCTTCTTAAATAGGGAATTTTTGTCCGGTCTAAGAGGTCATAAAAATCGTCTCTCAACAAATTCTTTTTGGTTCTTAAAGACTAAATATGAGTATATGTTATATTTAGTGTTTAAGGAACAAAAGGATATTCGATGTGGAAGTTTGGAGGGAGGGAGGACTGCTGAGGTATCATCTTCGTCATCTGACCTCGGTTCAAAATTTAGAGGTCCATTCCAAAGTAGCCCTCATGTTACTTCAGAAAGGGACACTAATGTAACTAAACTAAACAGAAATTTCCAAAGTTAAGCTTAATTTTAAAAAAATCATAACCATGCATATTTATGAATAACGAACCAGTGAAGTTGGAAAGCTTAGATTGTATGTTTTGTCAATAAGCTTGAAAACCATTTGCAAATCGGCCGAGTTCGACGCGAGCAGCATTTTAGACTTATGAAAACCCATAACTCTTTTTCGATAGATTCAGAATTGCAGGCAATTACATTATGCCAGTTTCGAAATCGAGTCTTTCGATTCTTCCCTTATTTTATATGTTATAGTTTTCGGTCCCAGTCTCTGGTAGTTTTGGCTCTTACATCTTGCTTATTTATAGATCCAGGTTGTTTTGCTTTTACTTTGTCATTATGTAAACACACAGGCTGAAGATAAATTGCCCTACAGTGCTTTGTATATATGTTCTTGAGTGTTTGTATGGTTGTGTTTTGTGTGCGTGTGTTTAATTTGCACTTTTTCTGTCTTGGTTCTTGGCCCCGGCATGCGACAATTTGTAATTTTCATATATTATTATTATTTCCTTGACTCTAAAAATCTACCTACATTCTGTAAACAAGTTCCGCCCATGTTGGCGTTGATTGTAAGCTGTTTGAAATTTAAATTCATTCATTCTGGAGAATTGGTTCTCTCTGCGGCGGCCTAACAGGTCTTACACCCTTTCGGGTAGGCGGGTAGCCGTGAGGCATGCCAGTCTTTCGAATTGAAACAGGGAAAATTAATTTAGCCGTTGTATTTTTTGCTTATCATTCTGTACGTTTCGAAATAAAAATATGTTTTTATAAAAAGTGATGTTTTTTCCCCAACCTGTGTGCATAGACATGGTACACATCTTAGCCAATAGTCCAAAAAGAAACAAATACATGGCAGTTACCACTATTCTAAATCATTTTGTCGACAGGTGCCTTTTTTTTTTGGAGGATTTCTTAAAGATAACTATACCTCAACTTAGAAAATATTGTCATAGTCTACATTTGGTAGATTTACATAGTACATAGGTTTCATTGAGATACAGGGAAGAAGGTTGCATTTGGTACATAGATTTCTTAAAGATAACTATACCTCAACCTAGAAAATATTGTCATAGTCTACATTTGGCCTATATTGTTATGATGAAACACCTACATTCACACACACACACACACAGAAATATTGATTTTTTGAGGAAGTTTGGAGAAGGGGATGCCAGCTCAGGTGTCGGCCTCGTCATCTGACGGCGGTTCAAAATTACGAGGTATGTCCCAAAATAGCCCTCGTCTTGTTTTAAAACGGGACGTTAATATAATTAAACTGAAGTAAATCATATTATTTGGATTGGTAATTTACATGCATTCAGTTTAAAATATGTAAAAATGTGTTCCGTTGAGATGAATAAAAATGATATTTTTATGGAATAGATTTAGCCAAAGCATCCATACGTTATGCTTCCCCAATAGATTCAAACACTTTAAAAAGAGGTACCACTCAAAATTTCTGCTGCGCTTGATACACCAACGCATGTTATTTATGCAGGAACATAAAATTTCATTATCTGAGTAAAGAATGCGAAACAGTTGCTCGGGGAGATACGTATTCCCAAATGAAAGACTTTCTATGCAACATTAACAGCCATGTCTTCAAACTTTCGCTCCTCTTGGAATTTTCGTTCGTTGTTCTTCATAGGATGCACGCATGAGAATAACTGCAAAGAGAGCAGCTATATTTCCCCGAAGTGTAGGAAGGAAGAGAGGCGATAGCAAAATGTTCTTCTTTTCCGCCAAACATTTCAAAAATATTGTGCTGCATCATCTTAGGAAGATAAAGAATTATAATATTACTGTTAAAAACCAAAGAATTTAATACTATTTCTTCTAAAGGTCCGAAGAGCACATTTTTGGAATTATGTCCACCTGTGTGTATGTGAATTTGCATACATACAATGTGTTCCATTAAGATGAATAAAAATGATATTCTATGGAATAGATTTAGGCTAAGCATCCATATGTTATGCTTCCCCAATAAAGTCAAACGTTTTAAAAAGGAGGTACCACTCAAAATTTGCCCTGCGCTTGATATAGCAACGCATGTTATTTATGAGGAACATAAAAGTTCACTATCAGAGTAAAGAATGAGCTAGATAAATGAAATTTGGAACTTTGTTTGATCACCGTACTTGTAGCTCTGTATCACATTTCAGACAAATCTGTTTACGAGTTGAAAATCTGTAGGTCTGTATACGAACGTGATAGTTCAAAAACACGGCCAACTAGATGGGTGAATTTCAGTGCATGGTTTTGTAATCAAAATTGTAGATCTGTATCACGTTTCAGACCAATCCGTCTACGAGTTGAAAGTCTGTAGGTCTGTATACGAACGTGATAGCTCAAAAGCGCGACAAGCTAGAGGGGTGAATTTCAGTGCATGGTTTTGACACCAAAATTGTAGAACTGTATCAAATTTTGGATTCAATCGGTTAGCGGGAAGAGATTCAAAATGCATTCTCGATCCTCTTCACTATATTACCAAGCTAGACACCAGCGGGAGTGGTCTTCCATAAACTTTCTCGTATACATGTAGAAAAAAAATAAGCTAAAAGGCAGTAAAATGAACAAGAACCCCTATCGCAGTGTAGAAAAAAAATAAGCGAAACGTCATACCACGATTTCCGAAGGTTGTCCAACGCGGAAGTGGAATTAGAAGCCGGCGTGATTGCCATTTGGGGTGGGTGTAAGATAAGGGAAACGAAATTTGTAATTGGAATGCCTTTTTTGCAACCGATTGACACAAAAATCGGACACAAATCTACCATTAAAGTAAGAAGGCCACATACCAAATTTCATTTGTCAAAGTAATTTTTTAAAGAAGTTATTGCGTTCAAAAGAATGCGATTATACAGACAGACAGTCAACCCTTTAAATTTTTAATTAAAAGAAATCTAAAAAATAATATAATAAATAGAAATACTAAATAAATACTAAGAGCATATGAAAATTTAAACATATCTACGAACTTTGTTACAATTAATACAATTGAAAAAGGCAATCCAAAAATTTGATGGTAGCTTGGCTTTGGACAAGCTTTAGCCGGTTAAATCGATTTTGTTGTACAAACCATCCCTGTTACCAATTGTTGAAAAAACAGAAAGGGTAATTAACCCTAAAAAAGAAAGAAGTAAGAAAGAAAATATCATACTTAATCCTAAAAATATTGCATCACTAGAAAAGAATCTAGCATGTATCTAAAACGCACATACAAGTATATCGCACCTTTTAAATAAGGCACATAAAATAATGAATTATACATTCAATAAAAATTCTCAATCATTTTTAACTATGAATTAAAAATCAAGCTGTTATACTTAGCATTTACCAGCATTAAAATCCACTACTTACCAACACATAGTCAACATATGTCACGCTGTGTCGGCATTAATTAGCAAATTATTAAAATTCAAAAATTAATCTGATATCTAAATTAAAAATCCCAAAATAAGTTAAAATTCATGCGATTAATTAAAATTCTAAAATTTTAGAAATAACAATTGGAATATTTAAAATATAATATTTTTAAGAATTATTTAAAAGAGTAGCGCCATCTATGTAATACTGCAAGAACTAAAATACATAGACCAATTTGAAAGAAAGTACATTAATTATAGAAGAAACAAATAAAATATACAAAAAGAAAAGTCATGAAATATAAATATTATTAGTTAAGAATTTCATGATGAAAATGAAATAAAATACTAAAATAAATGTTTTATTCTAAGTAACTTAAATATTTCTTATCAATATAAACCAGTAAGAATTTTTTAGGAAAGCCATACAAAAGTGCACTATTAAATTTTTTTGTATGTTCTTAATTCTATTATTGTTATCTGTAACCAAAATGTTATTTCTATTTACATAATTTATTATTAAATTCTTGAATGCTGATATGCTTAGATTACTATATATATACAATTTCGTTGATATAGTCATTAAGTAATAAACAAGCCGAGTATAAAACTAATTTTCATTTATTTATCAATTATCAACGCATTCAGCTATGAGGAGAGTGACGGATTTACGTCCATCTCAGACAAGGTTTATAAGCCAGAAAAGAACGAAAAATCCCTGCATTCTCTCAGATAGGGGATTAACATGTATATACAAGTGATAAAGCGAAGGGAATATTAGCTATTTTTAGCAAGTTATGTAAGTGTTTTAGGGAAAAGTATGGCGCCAACAAGTCGTTGATTCATGATTTCTTTGGGCGCGTGTGGAAGCGATTAAAGTATTCTTTTAGTAATAATTATAACAAAATGAGTGATTTAATATACCTCTAGGTCAGGAAATGAAACGAACCTGGAGTTTAAGAAAAGTGATTTTGGAATACATTAACATTGTACCATAATTAAGATTTTTAAAAACATGATATCAGAATTTAAAGTAAAATTAAGTGAAATTATCATATATTTATAACGCTTTGCCCATGTTATCTTGTGAACACGATAACTTGAGTAATTTTGATTCGATTTTAACCAGCGTGGGTTTTGTTGCAAAGATAGTGAAAATCTCGTACGAGTTCGTAGATGGGCTATCAAGCTCAAAGGGGGTGGAAATTTTTTATTTCCCCATAATTCATTTATTGTAAAAGAAAATATTATAGAAAGAAAATTCAAATTAGGAGAATTATCGCCTTATGATGACGAACAATTTTTGTATTTAAAGTTTTTTGATAGGTGCAATTGCTCAAAAGTTATAAGACAAAAAGTGATTTTCCCTCCCTCCCCCTCCTTAACTTAAAGTGCCTTTCAACCTGTGCATGTTACACCTCGTTGGAAAGCTCTCGTCATTTGCAGTCTCTCTTCCACCCTGTTTCATTCTTGCTGCTCTAATCCTTATGAAAATAGAGGGCGAAATGTTCTTTTCCCAATATCTCCGGATTAAAGGAACATTTGCCTTCCGGCTTGCCGACGGAGATTTTTTTTTTTATTTATTAAAGACAGTGTTTCCTTATTACAATAATATTTACAATTATCTATTACTTACTGTTAAATAAAAGTAAAAATAAAAAACGTTTTTAATCTTTTTTCCAATAGTTACTTGCATTCAAAAGGAAATATGTCAAACGACATCTTTCAGTTACAATATTTATATATAAAACCGCAGTAGAAACAGTGTTAATATCAATGAATGAATTTTAAAACTTGTTTTAAGAATGTTATTGAAAACTGTTTAAGCACAAATATGCATAAAACGGATGCAACATATTGGACTGTATTTTTAAAATGTCAGACTTTACTGCACGAATGAAAACAATCGAAATAAAATAAAATTAAAAAAAAAATCTCTCTAAAAGTCTTCCTTCCGATCTGTATTAATACAATTTGAAGTCGAAAATACAATTTGAAGTGCTCTGAAGTTATTTCTGATTTTGTTTAGAGTAATTTTTACCACCATATTATAATAGAATATGATAGCAATTTATCTAAAAATTTTGACGTTGCTTACTAAAAAACTGTCAATCGCTTCATTATAGAAATATCAACATTGTGTCCCAAACTGTGTATGATGGGTTCGCATTCAAAACTCTGATGAAGTCAATAATTTCCCTCAATCTGATTTTCAGATTGAGTAAAAAAAATGAATGAATATACTTGAATTTGACTTGTATCCTTGAACTCAAAGAAATGAGGAATGTAATAAATAATTAAAATCAGCTCATGCTTTAAGAGCATCAGTTAGCATTTTCTGAACCACATCGACTAGAAATAGTTTAGTTCAGTTAGATTAACATCAAAACATCTTCATTTTAAACTGTTGTCAGACGGAGATGATGACACCTGAACTTGCAATCTATTCTCCTAACTTCCACACCACACCAATGTCAAGATGTTCGACCCACAACAGCCTTATTTAATGTGGGCCAGGCCCACATAAAAGACGAATCAAGGGGAAAATAGGGTATCAAGCCCAAGATCCTGAAGTTTTACCACCAGATGATAGCGGCTCGAACTAGAAATTTTAGTGGATCATCGAAGCAAACTGCAGTGCTATTGTAAAATTTGTCAAACATCAAGTTAGTGTTACATGAACTCATTACCACCAATGGGAACCACGAGTATGAGGGCAAGAAGCCACCGGATAAGTAAGCAGATTCTCGCTCCCCTAGTGGATATAGTAATGATGTAGGTTTGAGTTACCTCCACTCCGATGATGGGACATACCTTCTGTGGTAGGGGTTGGGCCACGGTCAGTGTTAGGTATAAGGACTACATCCTCAATTTCTGTACTGTTGTTGTGATGGCTATCATCCCGTATACTTAGGAAGGGAGGAGGAAATTCGTCTTCCGGTTACATAAACTCATCTGGATGGTCAGAATTAAGTATTTTCTTTTTCACACGCTCTTTTTGTTTATTATTTTTTTCAGTAGAGAAAGTATTCATTCATTTTAATGCATTACCAGCAATTAGGTCTATTTGTTTGGTGGCAACAGATCTATGACAATTGAACACGAATTTAAAGTTATTATATAATTTATACTGATGCTATAGGAAAGATTTTGCAATACACCCATTGTTTGCAAGCAGTATGAAATATAATAATACTAGCTTACATACAGTTTTTAAATCGTGCATTATTTCAATCTGCAATGCATTTTTATGCAGGGTGATTCAAAAAAGATTGGTTAAATGTGAAGAGGATGTAGAGTACACCAAACCAAGCTAATTTTGTAATAGTTTGCAGTGTCGAAAATGAAAGTTACATGAGGCAGAGGGCGCATAATGTTGAGCCTGATGGAGGGGGGGGGGAAGGAAGTGAAAACACAAATTAGCTTATTAGTGTGCTTTACTAAGTAAATAATTTTTAAAAAATTATTTTTTACTTTCTCTTCTTTAATTTATAAATCATTAATATAAATATTATGTAATTTTAAAATAACTTTTTCTTTAATTCACTACCAGGTGGCACCAGTAGTACAGAATCAAATTTCAACTAAATTGATAAATAAGTCCTGACAATTTTCAAATAGTGAATTGTCATCAAGAATACATAAATGTACAAAATTTCAAAACTCGAGTATATCATCCAGTTTCCTAAAGTTCTGAAACAGACACGAATTGCAAAATTTCATATTTACGAATATGAAACAAGTTAAATAAAAGTGCATAAAAAATGGAAATAAACACGCATTGATGTGATTTCTATTTTTATTTATCATGACAAAATGCTTTTAAAAAACCTTTTACAGTTCTTTTTTAAAACAATACATCAGAGAAAATTAAACTAAACATATGCTTTGTCTTTATCATTTCAAAATAAAAGATCGAAATTTGATTTTCATTAGAAATCGAAAAATATCCAAAGATAAATAATATTTTGAAAAAACTTAATATAAAATACAATGCTTGTTAATATTATTTTACACAAAGAGTGACTGACGTTTACTATTTGGCATAAAAATTCACATTTAAAACTGGATATACGCCATTACATAGGATGCTAGTAAAGCCATTATAATTTCAATCTGGTCCCTCAAAGGATTTTACTAAATAATTAATATCAGAACATACGAAAAGAAAATTTTTAAAATGTTAAAACTACTTTTAACATGACATAATACAGTCAAATAAAAAGACATTTTCAATGAATGCATATAAAATTTTAAGTTACTTCATGCCTGTAATCACATGAAAAATGGTTTCCACTAAAGGCCTGTGCATGCCATCAACTTTTAACATTTTAGCCTATATCAGGCGAAGAAGGAAAAAGAAATACTTTTACTTAAATAAAATTGTAATAAATTATTTTAGGCTGCAAAAGTCTCGTTAGGTTGTATACATATTTTTCTTTTTAGTTTTGAAATACAATTGACAGATTACACCATTTATCCTATTTTACACGCACTTACTTTCATGCAATTTATCAATTTCATAAAAGGAATTAATATAAATGGGTAGGGTTCGAATGAAAGCAGAAGGTAAACTTCCAAACTCATTGCACAATTTTTCAAGAAATTAGAATCTTGCAAGACTCAAGCTTCTGTTGAAACTATCCAGAATTTTCTTGGTATTTTACAAACTGGATGGAGGCAAGTTTTATAAATAAGAAGTGTAAAAGTGCTATATTGAATATAAAAAAAAATTTATTGTAACTCCAGTGAGAAGTTGGATTACACTAATTCCACAATTTTAAATGCAGAGTTGATATATGGAAAAAAAATTATACCTTTTAGTTAATATTACATTTAAGCGATTTATTCTTTAAAAGTAAATTTATGCTCAGCATTTCTTTAATAAGAATTCTAGAAGAATATTTCAAAGAATCCATTACATAAAAATTAAATCTTATATACTACTGAATTCAAAAAAAAATCCTTCAACTTCTAAAGAATGACCATGAAAAATCATACACAAACTCATTTTCCAACTTAAAATGAAATGAATAAAAAGTTTAATTTAAAATCAAAATTTTTCTATTTCTTACTTCAGTTTCTTTTTTTAGTTGCCAATTCTGTTGAAAGTTAGAAAAAATGATGAAATACTTATTAAATACCACTGGAATATTAAAAACTTCCTAATAAGAAAAGCAATATATACACATAAATATTTACATATACGTTGATTATCTTGCACTATTTGCCACAAAAGAGCAGCTCTATAATTATTATCCTTTAAAACCAAAAACTTAATAAATGAACTAATTTTAGATGAAGTAATACCTAAACCAAATGGATTTCAAAAACACAACTATTTATTTCTGCAGAATAAACATCTTCATTAGAAAAAATCCTATTTTTCTGTCATGTTACTATAAAGCGAAGTATTCACAAGTAAAATTTTTAATACTATTGACAATCAATAAAAAATACATAAAAGCTTTTTGTCATCAATAGCTATTTACAAAGTATTCAGAGGAAAGTGTTAAAATATTGACATGAAATAAAATTAAACATATTTACAAAGAAGTAAAAATAACAGCATATATACTTACAACAAAATAAACAAACACAAACAACAGTTTATAAACATCTTTGTAAAATTAAAATGAGCAAACAGTATTTGGTATGCTTTTATTACAATAATGCAAAACAATATTACATAAGTAGGAAATAAAAACCAACATCATTGGAATTCATTAATATTTAGAATTCTTGAATATCTAAATAATAAAATTTAAGTAGGGAATTGTCTGTATAATATTTTAAAAATAATTTATGCAATATTGTACATAAAAAAATTTACAAATAAAATCTTGCAAAGAAAAAACATTAAAACGAAATGGAGTAATAATTATTCTGGAACTCTAGTCTAGTTAGGAAGATAATGAAGCCAAAATATGGAAGTATATCTATGTGTTTGAAGGGGGAAAATATAATGAAATTTATCAATTAGGACTGTTCTTTCTCTTTACAATTCAACTAAAATTAAATTTAATAAAAAAGGAAATATAAAAAATACTGAAGTAGAAAATATCGGAATTTTGCTTAAGAATTTAGAAAATACTCATTTTTTAAACAAATAATATGCAGTGATTTTTCAATTAAAATTCTTAAATATTCATTTTCAATTTTAACTGAGTACCAAAAACAAATAATTAAAAAAAATGGCCAACAAAAACCAAAAATATTTCAAGAAGCAACAATGCATTAAAAATAAATTTTGCACAAAAGAAAGGTTTCTAAAATGTGAACAAATGAATGTGCTAAAAAAAGTTTCAAGAGAGATTTGCCACAGTGGTTTTAAGTTACTACAGCACAAAATATCTAATTAACTGAAAGGATCATATTCATCTTTCATGATAAAAATATGGCTTAAACGGAATAAAAAGACCTAACTTACGTTTCCATACATAAATAAAACAATATTCAATTTATTAAAGAATAAAGAGCATCAATGAAAGAAGAGTATCTACTTATTTTTGCACTAACAACAATAACAAAAAAGAAAATAAACGAGCATTTATAGATTACATTTCATTTTGTATATAGATATATATATATACACACATTTTAGTTCTTACAGTACTTTATTTATGAACAAGTTGTATAATGAAATAGTTGCACAACCTCTATTATAAAAACATACACTGAACTTTCTGCACAGATACATGACATATTCACATCAAGAATACTGCATTTTACTATTATCTCTATTTTCTAGAAGTTGTTTTGCTATTTAAGGCTGGGATTTGAACACCATTATTAACACTGAATACAATACGGTATAATTAATTTTTTTTAAAGTTAAATAGTTATAGATTTTTTTGAAAAATAGAAAATATGCTAGATTTAGCTGAAATAATAAAAATAGCATTATTTTTTTTACACCAAAATGACAATTCTCCACTAAATAGCAGTACTTTTCTAATATTTTAGACCATTCTGTATATTCTTCAAGGAAACAATTTAGGTAGATGGTTTACTTAAAACAACTAATGAACAGATAGAATTTATATTTAAAATTAAAAACAGTACATTATAACAAGAGCCACAAAAACATAAATACTTTAAAAATTATATTTTGCAAATTTTTTTTTCACTACTTTCTGAAAAGTGTAACATATTTTTAAAAATGGCTTCCAGTTGAAATATGAAACTATATAGAGAATAACAAGAAATAGGTGCAACTTTTGATGAATTTTAAAATCATTTCCTATTATCAGCCAAAAGATTGCAATGCATTTTACTCTACACACTTATGAAGTTGCTACATGAAAAGATTCAGAACAGTTTAATATCACATAATATATAACACACTGAAAAATATTATAAAAATGTTTATAAATTTTGAAGTTTAGATCTATAATATAAGGAACTGGATATTATTAAAACCAATTTTGACTTGGTAAAAATTTCATAATGGAAACAAGTTGTATAAATACAGTCAGGCTTCGTTAATGAGAAATAACTTACATTTCATTTAGCTGTTTATATTTGATTAGTAAAACTGAAAAAGAAAATATTTCAGTTGCACATTTAATGTGAATAGTTTTATCTGCAAAATTATTCAATGTTAAGAGTAATTTTTATCTATATGTAAATAGATGCAACATCTTTAGCGTAAAAATGGAAGTTTTGTGCTAGAAATTTTATTTTCCTTAAAAAAAGAGTTTTCAACAATTTCTTTCCTACATATAAGTTTACTATTCTATCAGAACAATTATTATGGTTTTGCAAGAAGATTTAAAATCTGGCAAAAATAATGATCAGTTATCAGAAAGTTGTGAACATCAAGGGATTCTTTCTTTAAGTCAAGCAGCTAATCAATGCAGAAAATACAATGAAACTATCTGGTGAAGCAAGCACAATCCATTGTTTACCTCAAATACTCGAAGGAAAGAGGGGATTCCACAATGAATAAAATATCACAACTTCTAAATTATCTAGGGAATTTTGTTATTTACACAACATGTTAAAGTAATCTTATATACCAAAAACTATATTTTTGTTTACCAATGCTTTCATTTTAGAATCACATTCATCCATTTTTTTTTTCTATGAGTAGCATTATCTCTAATATTCTTTACACTCAGTATAAAGCATCTATTCAAATTCACAACATAAAATTATGGAGACGAAAAATTTTACTTTATACCCTTGGTATCAGTTAACGAAGTTTGACTGCATATAGATATAAAAAAAATTTAGATTTTAGTACATATGATTATTGAAATCTCCTAAGCCTATTTGTCTTTTAGACTTCAGTATAGTATTGCACAGCCAGTATGCACATTTATACCTAATAAAAGCATATTTTATATTCAAAATGTGGCCTAAAACTATTACTTTAATTTCAACAAAGAAACACATTCTTATTTATGGCGAAAATTCATCTAAATTTAAGAATAGGTCAGAAATATTTGGGAAAATAAAAACAATATTTTTACGGCAAACTAAAAATAGAAAAGAAAAAGCATCATACTAATGTGGAAAAGGAAGTATCATTAAAATCAATAATATATAATATAGGACTCTAGTTAAATTACATGAAATAAGTTTAGAATCTTAATTTTCCCCCCATTAATATCGCATAAATATTCTTATATTGTACTGTTCCAACAACCAAAGTTTTTTCATACAGTCTTATTTTAATACAGGTTCTAATATATTACAATAAAGCAGGGAAACATAACAGAAGAATCAAAATCTGACCATCAAATGTTATACCACTCCGAATTCTTTAAGCATAAATATGTGACAAAAAAATATGAATTCTGTGACATAACAGTTTCTTGAACTTAATATGAAACAGAACACGGTCGAACAAATTATTTTCGAAGTCGCTAATATTGTAAAATAACGAAATAATTTGAGTATCTAGTGCTTGGCATCAAAGTGCAGTGACAAGACATATAAAAATACAATTACAGTGGTGACTTATGAATTGAAAAAGACAAACACACATCGTATTTTACAACCTCCTGAGTATTACAAACTTGCGAATGAATTCAAGACAGGTTGTGTATTCATAGTGTACCTGTATGAGTGCTAAAATACTTTAACAGTTGACGCTATGCAAGATTAAAGAGAGATGGCAAATGATAATGTACACACAATGAAAAAATGAGTGAGTGAAATTGCATAAGATGCCAGAAAAGATCTGGCTGAACTTAGTATCACAAGAGCCACATACAATGTATAAAAAGTATGAACACAAAAAATAAATTGTATTCAAATTCTGCAGCAAGCAAGATACCTATCTACAGCACATATCTGGAAAATACTTTAACGAAATGGCTCTATGTAATGCATACAAAATAAATAAGACAAACTATACATTGTCATGAAGGCATACACAGAAGCATCCTTGGAAAATTCAAGTTTTGTATTTACTTCCTCAAAGAGAATACACAAATGGTTAGCTTTAATAACTAGCACACATTCTTTGTCCACACACAATCCTTGACTATTAATCACACTTGTATCTGACAATTTTTGTAATGAATACTCATCATAATACAATCTTTTTTTCATAATAAAATTTGACTAAATTTAAATATAATGGTGCTCAGACCGGATTAGTGTAGATGCTTCACCTTCATCATCGGAATCATACACTTGTTTCCAGTCTCTTGTGTCTATTTTGAAAAGTCCACAACACTGCCATTCACAAAAATCTAGAAAATTTTGGAAGGTTCATGAATGGTTGAAATCACTTTAAAATGTAAGACATTTTCAATTTAAATATACTGATTATAATAATTACTAGTATTGTGGTTTAGACGAGATATCAAAAGATTCCCTATTAATTATTTTAATATTCACTCAAATTCAGAATTCTGGATTTACAAACATATCTTTAATATATATATATATATATCTTGCTTTTTTTATTTTTACAAATGTAAAGAAAAAAATTTCTTGGTTTCCAATAAATCAAAACCCATACAACTAAAACAAATTTTAGAATTACAGGAACTAAAATGTAACTAATTTAGGTAGAACTTATAATTGTATAAATTGTAAAAAAGTTTTTTCTTGCAAAACAAATTGTTGTCAATTATTAATTTTTCAAGAATTATTTCAAATAATGTAGCATTATTACTCCATGGTAGTAAACAAGACTTTTTTGAAGTATTGTACAATCTGTTGCTTGGAATGACGGCTGCAACCCATTTTCTGCTGGGCTTGTACTTACTGTTAATTTGAAATCCATGTACTGCTTCATTTGTTTTGAGTGTTTTCTTTTGTCTTAGTGATCTCACAATCAATTTTCTTGCTAATATAGGTTCAACTCTGTGAAGAAAAAATTCAAGGACTTTTGAAAATTCAGGGACCATAAAATTACAACTATTGTGAGAATTTTATAACTTCAAGATTTTTTCACTTGAAAAAATTGTAAAAGCGTGTCAATACACTTGATATTTCAGTTGTTCTGATTTTACGAGAATCAAACAACCAAATTAAAATAATATAAAAAGTAATAATAATAAAAGTTATAAAAAATTTCAACGACCATAAATTTTTTTTTTTATATTTGATGTCAATAGGACAAAGACAGGTGTAAAGCAATAATGAATAACAATAGAATGTAATAAGAAACTTGAAATATATTGAGATAAAATCAAAAATCTAATTTATCTCTTGAATATCAAAAATCAATCTCAATTGAACGCTAAAGGAATTCACAATTAAAGCAACTATTGCTTTATACTTTGCTTTTGGAATAGATCTTTTTATAAATCATATTATATAGCTTTTAGAATTAGTAGCATTTATTGAATTCAATCCCACCGTGTAGTTACCAAACAAATTAAAAAAACTAAATTTTAAATCAAAATTAATTTTATTTTGTTAACTACAAAGAGACAATAAATCAAAGTAGCTATATTACGATTGATTATAATTTTATATGTGATTTGAAATAGGGCTAAAATAGAAGTCATTGATAGCTGCCCTCTGGATATAAGTTTCAAGTCTGTGGCCAGAAATTAACTCTCTCCATACCACAGAAGGTCAGTAATGTACACAGCTAACCTCTGATTTGAGGAGGGTATACTCTGTAAAATTTCCACCTTGGGAAAGGGATTATTCTTTCCTAGAACTGTGTGGAAGTTAAGCAATCTCAAGAGCTTGACCATTAGCATTTCAGCCTAGGTGTTTCTTTCAAATGAAACCCTCAGTTGTCAGCCTCATTGCAGTTTTTGAGGGGGTGCGTTAGAGTGGGCAGGGGCCTCAGAGAACCTCTAGCAGAGGTTGTCTGTGGAGAGCAAAACAGTGCATTTCCAGATGACTGGGCATTCCCATATTTCACGTTGAGGAGATGGGGGGGGCAGGAATTGGTTGCCAAAATTAAGGACCTCATCTTTTTCCAATGAGCTTTCAAGGTTCAATTTGTCAAAAAAGAAATTTTCAAAAGGGATTCTCTTTCTCAGGACTGCGAAGACCCTAAATACATATACATAGGTACTATAAACATTTGTGCTTTTGAGTGATTGTAAAAACTAAGACTGAGGAAATCCTTACTCCGACAAAAATTTACACACCATAATTGCTCTGAAATGGGTTTTAAAGGGAAGTGAAATACCTTGCCGTAAAATGTATTATAATAATTTAATAGCAATTATTTATAGTCAAGTATCCTCAAATACAATAGAATTATTATTAAGTCATTCCACATTAAAGTTCTCAAACAGACATACATCATGAAGACATCTGATACAAAAGTAGACAACCTGGATAGCTGGACTAATTTTCCTATGTGCATTCCCTGGCCAGGCATCTCTCCCTGGTTTGTTTCAAGATGGTCCTGTCTGCACACAGCAGTCATCTCAGGCACCCCGTCATCTGAAGATCGTCAACCACTCACTTCCAGTGGGTTCAACATGGTCAGACAAATGGAAGAGTCAGTCTTCTTTAATTTTCAGAGGAGGAAGAGGAGAGAGAAGAGAGGAGGAGAGAGAATCAATTATAGGGGGGGGGCATGAATCTGGAGAAAAAGAAAGAAAAAAAATTGCAGGAAAAAACGGAAATAAAAATGCAGGAATTTCAAAATAACAAAAAAGCAGAAATCAACAAAAAAGGTGGAAAAGATCATCCTAAGGCATGTGTAGGAATCGTTTTTTGGGAGTTGACTAGGCGCAGAGTACCAGCAATTGGTCTCAAATTTTCCGATAATTTATTGAATAGATCAAACTGGTTTAGATACCTTTCCCCAGAGCAGGATGAGGAATTTTTCTATGGAGATAACCCCTCCCAGCCAATTCTTTAGAGTGGTGTGGTCTAGTAAGACCCATTTAAACAGAATGTATTACTACTCTTGGGGTTTTTTATTGGGGAAACATAAAATTGTCCCCAGATGGGTGGGTGCCATTAAAGGCAATTTACTAAAGTTAAGAGATTTCGCATCTGTGCTTTGGCCGGTCACTTTTCTAGTTTCACCAGTTTTTCTTGAATATTTTTTGAAATGTCAGCTTTTCCATGTGGTCTGAAATTAAAGAGAGTAAAATTTACAAATAAATGCTCAATTTTTTCCTTAACTTTAAAGTTTGCAGATGCTGGCTCAAAGTGGGAATGTCCAATTTGTAATTTACTATCCCGGAATACATAGCAGTTACTTCTTATCCCAGAAAAACTTTTCAAATCATCATTTATACTTTATATAAAACATATTTGTAAAATTATAATATTTTTTTATTAATTTTTGTAATGGGTCCAATAATTTGACCACTGCCTGTTAATTTTTTTATGAGAGAATACTCTGGTTGTAATGAATGAACTGCTGTCAAATTACAAGCAATAAATTGCATTAATGAGAAGGGGATCCTAAAAATTTGGAATAATAAGGCAAAAGATACATTCTATATGGATCATATATTTAGATAACTATTGATGCCATTTTTTTGGAAACTTTGATGCCAAAGTACAGTTTCTTATAATTTAGTTCCTAACAGGAACAAAAGTTAATTTGTTCTCATTAAAGATCTTCTGAAAAATAACTAGGCTTTGAAATATTCTGAAATGGAAATAGGCAAGTAATTTTATTTTTAAGCTTATGCATTTCTATCTTAATATAAATAAAAGTCATTGAATGTATATGTGGCTATGTTCCACATCTTTTCCTACACCACTGGGCCGATTTCACCCAATTTTTCACACTTATTCTTAAAGACAAGAGGAAGATACCTGTCAACTTTTCAAAGTGTGAAAGTTAATTAAACAGTCAGTTAATTACAAATTAACCGAAACCATTTTTCCGCAGTAATTTCAGAGCAAATTATTCCACAAAAAATATTTTTACTTCATCTCAAAGTTCAAAATTTTACATTTTCAATTATACCAATTTTCTATCAGAAATGTTTCCTTTGATTTTTATTAATTTTTCAAAATTTAATAAATGGTTGATTATGTTCAGATGATTTTGAAATAATACTAATTTATAGAACTCCGTTGCAACTCAACGGTTAGACTTTGAACTAATGTACCTTTATCTTCAGATATTTTTTGTTTACTTTTATAAATATTTTATATAAGAAGAGAACGATCACTTTCAACTTTTAAAAGCCCAAAAGTTAATTAAAATTTCAGTTAATTGGAAATTACGCAAGATTTTTGCGTTTTCCGTGATATTTTTTGAAAATATGTATTAACTCACAAAAACTATTTTTACACCATATTAAAGTTAAATAGATCTTGGTGAAATAAGCTTCATTTCTGTTCAATTCTTTGCCCTCATTTAAATAATTTTCCAAAAATTAAATCGTAAATAAAATTCATAATTTCTAACACAAGAACTTTTGCTGGAACACATCAACGGAATTCTGGAAAACTAAAAGAAAAGTTTACAAGCAGACAATACATAATTTACACATATTCTTATTTATTTTATTATTTTTTATTCATATTTATTTTAACGCTTTTTATTAATGAAAAATTTACTATCTAATTGATTGTTTCAAAATATCCGTTAAAAGATTTTTTATACAAGATTTATAAACAAAAGTGGAAATACTTGTGCAACAAATATTAATAACTTATGGAGAAAATTAGGTATCGGCAGTTTTTACAAATCATCTGGTTCTATTGATATTCTAATTTTAATTAAAAAACTTTTCAGACAATACAGGAATTTTAGGTATTATAATTTTCGATACAAGAGTAGTTGCTACATCAAAAATATTAGACCCCCTCAAGTCCTACTGGCTGCCTCAACGTGGTGGTGGTGGGGTGACACTGGGCGGTCTGGGTGAAGTACATCGGGAGATTTTCTCCTGGCAGGGCCACCCTAGGTGTGAAGGCCAGACCAATATGCCCAGCTAAAGTCAGTAGGCATAGGAGCCAAGTCAGACTTCTACCCTTTGGGTGCTCCTTAAAAAGAAGCTGCACAACCACACTCAACCATGAGCTTTACAAGGTGAGTGGGCTCATGGATGGTGTTTAGCTGCCACTAGACAGAGAGGATTAGTAACAACAAAATATTAGACATGGAAGTATTTTAATCCTGAGCAACGCCGGGTATAACAGATAGTGTCTTATAAAAAGAGAAATAAAAAGATATATATGAAGAATGTTTTACTTCATATTCAAGTTCTAAACAAGAGCTTCAGTAAAACACAGAGATAAACAAACACTTAAGAACCATTCAATTTTCATCAGTTTTAAAAGATTTCTTCTAAAACTTGAAGATCTTTAAAAGGGAGCAATAAGATAACAGTTTTTGAATATATCACTATTACACCTAAGAAATTACACATAATGCATAATCTTAACTGTAAAAACTAATTAATGAAAGGAAGGAAACATTTTTAAGGCTGAGATATTTTTTTAAAAAATGGTCTCATAACTTACTGGAATGGGCTTCTTAGAATTCCTTTTTTATCTCTTTTAAAATGACGGTATCTTGAGCAGTTCATTCTTTCATTTGTTGTCATAGCTAACCATACTACCTGCAACAAATCAGAAAAGAGAGATGAAGAGCATTTTCTATAATGGCATAAAACAGGGATTCCCAACTTTTATTCCCTCGTGTACCACCTGATTAATCTTTATATTTTCATTTACCCCTGATTAATCTTTATATTTTTGCGCCCCCCTCCCATCGGCATTCCCCAATTCAACCATCTCTTTATGCAAAAAAGTTCTTATCAATAATGCTAAGGCTTAGGTTAGCTTAAGAGTCAAATGACTCACATTAATAACACTTGCTGGTCTTATTTCTTATTCTAAGTTTTATTGAATTTTTACAGTAGTGCCCAAGCCAATAAAACCAGTATTGTAATAATTTCGTATTAACTTAATAAGGATAGTTAAATAATTACACTCCGTAATAATCAACTATTCAAGGGGTATACATATTAAATAGCAAGTATTAACTTGAGGGAAAAAAAAATCTTTAACTCTTTTAATTGCTTATGCATTCTTGCTTCCACCATTACCAACTTTGATTTCGCGTACCCCCAACTCGTCCTTCACCCCCAGGGTTATGCGTACCACAGGTTGGGAACCTCTGATATAAAATAATAATATATAGCTAAAATACATATAAACTTTAAACAAACTAGTGAGAAATAAATTTAAATAAACTGAAATTTTTATTCAGGGTATTATAAGGGAAAACAAATTTAGAGAACATTTTTGGTTTTGTGGAAAACTTCAGCTTCAAATACCATCCTTAAATATCTGCCAATCAATAATTCACTAATATATTAATCATCCCAACATGAAGATATATTTGTTATCAATTAAATATCTTAGCAATGAAGTTGCTGCCTCGCAAGAAATTTCTACAACTGATTTTCTTAATTGCTTAAACACAAAAATGACTGCCAACCCATTCAGAACATTAAACATATTTATCTCCAAACACATTTCGTGTAAACTCTTTTTATTGCCAGTTTTGGCATAAAGTGTTAGGCACTTTTGACTTAAAAATATTCAAAATTTAACTAAGTATTAGATAAAATACTTTGAAAGCCTCTATTGACTGATTTTGAGATTTCACATGCACTTAAATATATTCCTAAATATTTTTTTCTAAATACAGTACAACCTCGAAAATCCGGACTGCTTGGGGGTTTGGAAAGTCCGGATTTCAGAAATTTCCGGATTTTAGATATCTTACTTAAACCAATAGAGATGTCAAAGTTCTGATGTCACTGTGTAGGTAAGCTACATCATAATTATGCGCGCATGTGCAGACGTCTTCAGAACAGACCCAGGAGTCGCAAGGCAACAGCAAATGGTTGCTTTGGTACCTCTGACATTTGTGCACGTGCAACCAATCGAGACGTATGCTCATCTACATGTTGACATCAATTCCAACAACTCCATATAAAAACACGTTTTAAACAATAAAAAAATTAAAGAGACATAAAAAAAATTTCCAAGCCAAAAAAATAGTAGCTTAAAATGAATAGAATGACTGCAATTTCTGCATCTTGCCGCAAAGTGTTCTAGTTTAAAATTGATTCAGCTAATTTTTTTCTCATCATGAGTTGAAAAAAATTGTCCGGTTTTCAGAGGTTTCCGGATTTTAGAAGTCCAGATTTTCGAGGTCGGACTGTACTGCAACAAACAAATTTTCTACATATTTTTGTTAAATAATGCAGGTGGATTAGACAATGTTATTTTCCCTTTTCTAACAGCTAACAAGTTCATTAACTTGGAGGAAAAAAATAGATACAACTATTTTTTAAAAACCACCACTCAAAAGATAAAATCTCTTAGTTTAGTTTAACTTTGCATTTCTGAAACTATATGTAAGAGTAATTTTTGGTTGGACCTCATAATTCTAAATCTTAGCCAGATGACAAGAACAGCATCTGAGCGAGTATCTTATCCTCCTAATTGCACTACACTAACATGAGTAAATATTTTTAGAAAGGAAATAGCCGAGTGCACATTAGTAAATATTTCATATTTTAAATAAATAGAATCATGTTATAGTAAGTTAATTTTTAGACCAACAAAACAAAAGTGCAAAATCATTCCTTGATAATATATCAACTTTTAAGTGGAAGGTTTTGCAGATAAGAAATTAATTAATGCAAATAGCTAAATGAATAATAATTTTTCCTTTACTACAGATTTTACAATACAACAGGGATTATTAGCCATTACTAAAATATCAATTAAGGGAGCAGGAAATTTTTTATAGTATCTGTAAAATCTCATGAAATAAAGTTCTTGTAAAAATACAGATCTTCCAACAGTGATGCCATCAAGAATTTCCAAAATAATTTTTTATGGAAAGCAATACAACCTATCATGGATGAATACTACAACTAGGCATCTACGAAATTGGCAAAATATTGGTAAATCATAAAAAGTGCCATGAGGCTAAGTTCACAACATGCTACAACTGAGTTACTGTTGTAGATGATCCCTAGGCATCACTTATAGCTTTCAAATATATTATGTTAATCATCAGATACTTCACTCCTATAGCTAATATTTATGGCACAAAATCTTGGAAAAGCTGATTTGCAATTATGTAGTTGTAGTACTCACCACATGACACAAAAATGAGTGCAGCAAACAAGAGATTTCAAAACCAAATAATCACTAGATATAAATATTAAACAGCCATTAATTGTATTTCAAAATTTTGCTGAACTTTTATATAAGTCCATCTTTTGTCACCAATTTAAAAAAAAATTAAGATGCAAAAACTACATTGATATTGAAATAAGGCCAGGTTTTAATATCAAAATGTTATATGTCCAACAACTGAAATAGAATAACTCTTTTTTTTTTTTGTATGTTTGTGGAATCAACGAAGCTTTATACATGATTAAAACAGATATAAAAGGAAATGTACTTGCAAAAAATAGATAAAAGTAACAATAATCTTACTTGATATAATTGACAAAGGAGTAAACAACCAACCCAAAAACCGTGCAAGCAAGCATTTGCCGCTATCCAACTAACCCAGCCACTAGCATGAACAGCTCGCCACAAATAGCTGGAAAGGGGCATATCCTCACTTCCCACATTAAACTTCCAATCTGCAAGAAGAAATTGAAATGTGATATGAAATAAGAAACAAATTAATTGAATTAGTTAACTAATGTCAGTGAAAGAATAAATATTACTTACATCTAAAACAACCATGTAAACACCAGATTATCATGACAAGAAGCCAGAATAAATAAAGAACAAAGTATTTATGATTTCCAAGACCTGAAATAAAAAAGAATAATAAGATGATATAAAGAAAAAAAAACAGATTAATACATACTTATGGAAGAATGACAATGCAACTTTTAAAAATAGCATAATATAAAATTTGTTAAATTTAAAATCTTTCTTAAACTATGTTATATTAGCTTATATACTCGTCATCGCTTGGGGTAGTAATATTTTCAAGTCTAAGTACTTATAACAATTTAAACTTAATTAAACAGTTTCACTGTAATGCCTTTCGTTGATTTTTTTTGCCCTCTCCCGTGTCTCTGACCCCTCGGCCAGCAGCTAAACTAACCTCTTCTTTTTGTCTCTGAACTACTTCACATGAGTCTGACAACCCTTGGAATTCCATCTTCCCATCCCCACCATTGCTATGGAGACAACAGAAATACAACATATTGTGCTTTTTATGGCTCCCCATTCTCTTCTTTTTGGTGTTTGTGTGCTTGACCGAAAGCACCAATCCTTCTTTTTCTCCCTAGGCCACATCCCTTTGGTAGGAAGGGACTCGGTTAATCTTTAATGACTTTACATGCTGACAGTGGCGTACCGAGAGTAAGTGGCGCTCGGGTCATACTATGATTTTTTTTCCTCCCCCCATCACCATAAGAGGCTTAACTTGCGTAAACGGTGCTCTGGAATGGTATTTTTCAACTCCTTATTGTATACGACTTTAAAAAGTGACACAAACATATTAATGTTTTGTCAACATGGTGAGTGGCGCAGCGTGAGCAAGTGGTGCCCAAGGAATATGATTATTTTTTTGCCCAGTCGTCATTTGCTTAGCAAGCGCAAATAGCCCTCGGGGCCTGGTATTATTTTTACACCCCCTAATCATAATTTTATTTACAAACTGGCATAAATGCAGTAATTTTTTGTCTACATGGCGTCCCTAAAACTGGCATCTGCAGCATCTATACTTCCCTTACTCCCCGGTCGCTACGCAGCCGATAAGGATCATTCAAAAATTTGTGAAATTTAAATGAAACAAAGCATAGTAACTAAAGTCACTGGATATTTTAAGGCATATTAAAAGCCTACCTACAAAATAAAAATGGATGTTGAGCGCATATTACGAAATAACAGCGGAAGTGAGAAATCTACATTGAAGTCAATGACCAAAGAAAACAATATTTTCTTATTATAACTGTAACAGAGGTAAAAACACGTGAATAAAGGATTTGATGAAACAATAAATTTGATTTTTTAACAACAGAAAACAATGTTACAAATTGTGTTTAAAATGCAATCTGAAATGTTAATTACAGTTAGAGAAAAAATCGTGCAACAATTAAATTGGCATCATTAAAACGATAATTTTTTTCTCTTTAAGGTGATGTAAAAATAATTTTTGTACTATAAGTATTTCGGAAGTTATTGGCAAAAAACGTCTGAAAATAGCTTAATTTTCGTTATTTAATTAAATAAATAAAAATCTAATTCGAATTTTTAAACAGCTGTTGCAGCGTTAGCTCCCTCTTGTGCTAACCCATCACTGTGTCAAATTTGGTCGCAGTAAGTCCAACAGTGTGGGCGTGCATAAAGAACCAAAAAACGAACACACACATACTTTCCTCTTTTATTTATATATATAGATTACTAGAAAAATAACTCCATAAGATTTTACAAAATAATTTAATATACAATTTTAATACTATCAGCAGAAACCAAATATATGTATATATTTCTATTTTTCACCATCAATTTTCTAAGAAAGTTGATGCCCTAACCCTTACTAAAATATCACTTTCATACAACTCCATTATAATGAATATTGTTAATCAGAGGAGAAAAGATCCCAGAAATTAAGAATATATTGCAGTGTTGATTTGAACAATATTACCAACAGAAAAAATAAATAAAAAAAACCACCCAAATATATTCATAAAAATTATTAATAATTCTTTTTAAAAAGTCAATTTTTCTGGTAAATAAATGTATAAATTAATTTTTGTTTGTCAAATACTTTTCATAAAAATAAAACTTTCAGAATAATTAAACTTTTATGGAAAAAATACACCAGTATTTATATTAAATCTCAAAATCCGCACAATAACAAAGCTCCTTTGGTTTGAAAAACATGACATTGGACTAAAATACAGAAGAGGAAATAACAGAACAACAAAATGATATAATATACTTAAACATATACTAACCTACACAATTCCCAACCCATGGACAATGATGATCAAAACGTGCTATACATTTATTACAAACTGAGCAATGCTTTGATCGTAGAGGGCGGCGAACAAGGCAGGAGCTGCAGAACCAGTTTGGATGGAAGCCATCTTTTTCAGCTAATTCAATAATTGTCTAAAAAGGAAATAATATGAATCAGAAGTTAGAAAGCCAATAAATAACAATGCCAAAATCAATAACAAAAAATACAATTATAAACAGAGAAAAAACCATATGTAATACCAAATACATATCTATAAAATTCAAAGAAGAAAAAGTCCATGACGGGACCCTTTGGCCTGGGATAAAGAGAGGGAGGGGATTATAGGAAAGTGCATGTGTGTGTGTGGGGGGGGTAGCAAGCCAGTACTTTGCCCCCCTTGTTCCAATTTGGCTCTCAGTGGCACTGATTATTGATGATGAATGCGCAAGTATTTTCTGGTTTCCATTGCAGCATACTTACAAAACAAATGGCAGTCAATTTTTCAATCCTTTTTTAGATTATTCATTGGATTTGTACCATAGTATTTAAATTATTATGACAGTGAGAACAAAATTAGATTAATTCATATGCTTCATAAGCAAAAATATAATTATCTACAAGAAGAAAAGACACTTTCCATAGTATCAATTAATAAGCAGCAGAAATTTAAATAATAAATCTTCAAATTTAAATTATCAAAAAACTTTGCAACGTAAATTATGAAAAAATGAAGTTCATAACTATAAAACCACTAACTGCAAATTGTTACAGAAAAAAAAAATTATATCTCATGGCCTCAAATGGATATAGGAGACTGAATTTTATATCAAATGTGAGAGAAAATGGAACCCCTCCTTCCCAGTTTCATTCTAACTAAGCAAATCAAGTTTTATTACATATGTGAATACTGATACCATTTTCATGCATAAGAATTCATTTAAAATTTTTCAGGTTTATTAAAATTTTTAAGAAATTGAATAATTCTTTGCAAATATATAAACCAATCAATTTCTTTCAAATCAATCGCAAAAAGTCCTGACATAATTGAACATTAATGGATTATTTCAGAAAATATAAGTATATAAAAATTAGGGACGTAACGAATATTCAGCTCTTTTACCGAATAGTAAGCATATATTTGGCCGAATATATTCAGGATATTTTTTTTAATGAGCTTATAAATACACATTTAACAAAGAATATTGCAGAATTACATTTCAGTACATTTATTATCAAAAAATCTCCTAAAATTTATCCAATTTTAAGTTGTATATTTAATAAAGTTACATACAATTTATAATTGCAAAACCTGAAATTATTATGCAAGAACAGTAATTTTCAGTTATTCGGCCAAATCACTGTTCATTAAATCCCAAATAAAAATCTGATGCAATATGAGAGTTTTGCTATGAATAATATTACTTGCAATATTTCTCTCACAAAAATAACTTCCCCTATTGGATAGGATAAAATTCAAAACAATTTTAAATGCAATTTCAATTTAATATTAATAAGGTTTGTTTCCAATGAGGTTCAACAATATTCTTTTTTACTATACCTAGCATGAATAAAATGATTTTATAAATTATAATACGCTAACTATAAAAAAACATTTTTCATTATCATAATTGTAATGATAAAACACTCCCTCCACAAAAAATAAGTTGGCTCATGAGTAATTACTGTTACCAGAAGAAAGCAAAATTATAATAAACATTTTACTAAATACAAAAATTATACCCTAAATCTTTGTTCAGGTGTACTTTGAATAACACCTGGATCAGATTTCCAAGCTTTGATGAATGAGTAAAACAGGAACATTGAACACACCATAAAACCTAAGGTTCTCCATATGTCTCCAACATCTTAAGAAACAAAAGGATTAAAGAAAATACAGATGAAGACTGAATTATGTTAGACACCATGGCCATAACTATAGGCAAATGCTGAACATCCATATGCTGGTAAAAATTAAAAAGGTGTCTTTTTCAAATGACTTTTAATATAATTAAGGTGTCTATAGAGGGTTCATACACATTTCCTTAAAATAAAATCAATGACTATCAAGGACTTACAAAACCAAAAAATAAGGACCTCTAAATTGAATAAACTTAACGAATTGTTGTACGCTTTTTTAAATAAAATGTCTCATTTTTGCGAATTCAACCTATTAGAAGATAAAGTATAATATAAAACATAGATAGAAGACACATTACAAATTTAACACAACAAAAATTCTTAAAAATATGAGTTAAAAAATTGATGAAAAAACCATGAAACTGGTAATCAAATTAAATATCTTTTTATTCCAAACTTTTTTCATTCAATTTTATACCCAAGGTATTTATTTTAATTTCTTTTCAATAATTGTTTTTCTTAGTTCATGCGATTGAATAAATAAATTTACGTCCTTTGACTTTTCAGCCTCATTAGCTAAATCATTTGCTTCCCCATTTGTTTGGTGTATTTGGTTTGGAACATTTTCTTTTATTTTAAAAAAAATCTATTTCCTCCTAGAGCTTTTCGTTTCAGTTGTTTTGTTTCAGTCTTTTCTTTGGATCTTTCACTTTCTAAAAACTGCATGTATTTTGCTCTAGCTGAGGTGGCAAAAAGTAAGGACTTTCAAGGACTTTTTAAAAATGGAGCATAAAAATAAGGATTTGTAAGGACTTTTAAGGACTAAATGTAAAAGCAAGGACTTTTAAGGATGCGTACGAACCCTGCTATACATTTAGATTATAACTCTTGAAGGACATGTTCGGGTATTTTTAACAAAAAAAAAAAAAGAAGAAGAAGAATATTATATAAAAAAATCCCTCTGGGAAAAACAAAGAAGCACTTCAAAATGCCATTTTAAGACTTTGTAATTCTGATGCCAAAAAACAAAAATTAAGAATGCAATTAGCCTATGATCACAAGCAACATTTGAAGCAAATATGATAAAGTATGCCCATAAAATTGCTTGTAAATAATAGAAGATTAATCACATTAACAGCAAACATAACAGATACAATAATAATAACAACATCACTGCCAACAAGCAAAAAAAAAATTAACAATTTAATAATTACAATTTTTTGATATAATAGGATGAGAATATTTTCAAGCTTGGAAAGCTATCAGGGATGCTATGTTATAAGAAATATTATGCTAAAGCCAAACTCAAGACCTCTTAAACAGAATAAATTTTGATTTGAAACCAAATATACTATTCTATAAGAGATCTTGGTTTTTAAAGTGGAAAATTAAAAACCAAATAAGATGAGGATGATATTTTCATTTATATTTTAGGTTTTTATAAATATTAACCCACTTCTAAACCTAAACACTAATTACAATTACATTAACAGACATAATTTTTTTCTATTAATGTTGAAAATGAACCGAGACAATGCTCCAGATTTCAAAATTTAAGCCAGTAGGATATTTAAATTTAGCATGTATTTTGTAAGCAAGTTGAAAGAGAATAAATAACATTTCATCCACATATGTATTTATAATATGACTGTAAAGAAATTTTTAAAAGACTAAGAATTATTAAAAGAAATAACAAAAGAAATAGACATATACAAAACAAAATTAAAAAAAAAAGCACAGTTAAAAACAATTATAGCAAATAATTTTTCCAAATGAAAGCAAATAATATCTTTTTGGTTTAATTGAACACTTATTAATAATCAACAAATTTGTACAAAACTATCCTTGAAGGAATTATTATTAAGTGCATCACAATTCAGTTTGAAAATAAAAGGATACAGGGATGAAACCACATAAACCAAGTTACATACATCCAAAACTTTGTAGAAAGATAAACAGATATTGGAAGTATATTCAGAATTCTATCATCAAACAATAACCTGGAAAGAATTAATCAAAAATTATTATACACATAAACTACGAAACAAAAAGTAAATTCTTCAACTTAAATAATAACATGCTTAAAAACTTTTTGAAGCCATGTTTTCTACAACAAAGAAATTGAATCTGGAAACAGCTTTAAATTAAAATAACTTATATTAATCTGTATAATTTTGTGAATATAAATGCAAAGTTTTTTAAAAACATGAATTACATTAAGAACACATTAATGAATAATGTAAAAGAAAGGAGATAACATGTAATATATTCTCACCTGCCAGCAACTGATATGGTAAGAGTAAGAATCAGCAGCAGACCAGCTTTTACTAGATAAGATTCACGACTTTCTAATAAAGCACCAATAACATAAAATACTATAAAAGGTGATCCAACCATGCAGCCATATCGAAGTTTCTGAAAATCACAAAGTTAATTAAGTCTATTTTAATTAGTTTTCTATGCAATAACATGAAAAACTTCAACTTAAATCTTCAAACTTGAAGACAATATTCAAGACATTATGATAGAAAAAAAATATTTCAATATTAGACAAGAATGAAATCAATAACAATAAAAGAAAACACAATATTTAATACACAATTTTTTTCTAAGTTTCCAATCAATAAAAAATGTATTATATAAAGTATTACACAATTTGTTTTGCAATAAATTTATAAACAGGAAACACAAAACAGATTATGTATTTAGACAAAAACTTATTACTATTTATTCTCACTAAATTTGTATATGAAAAAAGGGTGAAAGAAAACACTTTTTACATCAAAGATAAACAGTAAAAGAAAAAAAAAATTATTATCATCAATAAAGAAGTAATGACCATAATCAATAAAGAGTATAAGCACTAACAACTATGATATTAATATATATAAACAAAATTTTCCTAGAACTGAAAAACAGACCTAAAAATATCTAAAAAACTTCTTTTAAAGTTATGAGCTAGAAAGTTTCAAGTATTAATAAAAAAATTATATAGGTGCAGAGATGCAACTCTGAACTCATGAAATTACCTTATCCCTGTAAATTGAAAGACAGTAAGGTTTCTTTTCTCTATCCCTCTTAGCTTCTTCTAAGCGTTTTAGAATATAGGTTTGGTTTAATCTCTTGGCCATTGTGATTGGAGTATCTTTCTACAAAACAACACAGAATTTGAAATCATTTAAATTGATCCATGAATACAAATATCAATAAGTTCCCAAAATACACAAAGAATTCTTAAAATTGCACCCTTTTTTCATTTCCTGATGACTTACATTTTTTTTCTTCTCTGCTTTAACAACAACCCACAGAAGTTAAAGGCATTAAAACAATCTGACATATATATTTTAGTATAGACAGAGTGAAAAAATCAGGATTTGAGTTTCAGTATATTGTAAAATTAAGAAAGTATTAAAGTAATGGCATTTATAAATGATTTCTAGAGAAAAAGTTGAAAATAAAACAGAAATCAACAGGTGAATTTTGTGGACTTGGAAAAGACAAAACAAAATGCAAATACTCAATGAATCAGTTAGCCATTACTTTAAAATACATAATAATTTCAAAAAACTAAGATAATATAAAATTGAATGCACAATAATAATAAATTTGAATGAATGGGATGGCATGGTGAACAGACATGAAAAAGTGTTAAACTAAAATTTTCAGATGAAACTGGTTTTTGCATTTGCTAGATGTTTATCTTGTATCTAAGTCAGATATGAATTACAGGATTCTGATCTGCATTCAGCCTAAAGATGTATTCAAACAGCTGCGAAATAAACTTTTTGCCAGCTGCGAAAAATTGCCTTTTTTTATAGTACTTCTTTTATATTAATCACTTTGTTCTTCTTTTTTCGTTTATATACAAAAATGTGTCATGTAAGCAAATAGCTGTCTCTCATTAAACTCAACACTATCTTTATACCATATTAAATTGCCACTCTTTGAAAGAAACAAAACATTGAAACTATACCGAGAACCAAAACTCATTCATTTAAAAAATAATTCACCGCAAATGAATTCTGTTGCTTTTCAAATTTTGTTAGACTAGAATTTAGAAAGGTTTTAAGTAATCAACTGTAATATAAGGAGAAAATTACAAAATTTTGTTCAATTTAAAAAATGTAGCAATGATACAATTTCAGATTTAAAGAACTATGGATAACCATTTACTGAGATGTAATAATGAATAACATACAACTGTTAACTAAACTTTAATGTTATAAGCTTAAGCACATTGGCAGACACTTACTTCAGCATTTTTCTCATCTACACTTGCTCCAGCCTTTAGAAGAAGATTTACAGCATTAGTATTTCGAGCAAATACAGCCCAATGAAGAGGCGTATTCTGATGATGATGATCCACCATGGTCAGACTAGCTCCAAGCGTTAAAAGCAATCTTGTGGGGTCATTTCTGAAAAATCACTAATTAGTATACCAGACATGTCACAGGCTTGGAACAAAAAAAGCTGAACTTTATGAATACGGAATCATATCAAACGCAAACACCGAGAAGTAAAAATAAGTATGATTAATTGAAAAATAAATTAATAAATTTACACAAAAAATGCTTGAGATATTAAAAATATTGTAGAATTATTATTTAAAAGAAAATTAATGGGTGAAAAATGAATTACGTATGAATTTTTGTTAAAATAAAAACTATGGTATAAATTATCTCACTAAAAAATATGGCCATGTAAAAACTTTATTTGATTATACATAATCATTAAGACTTTTGTTTCTCATTTTTTGAGCTAACAGTTCAAACTTTCTGTTATGCTTCAGTCTGCTATTTTCCTCCATTTTCTAAATTTTGCTATCTTTCTTTGATTGGGGGATTTTCTTTATTTTTTTCTCATATCAAGTTCCTCCTAGTACCATTTGTCTGATTACCTTAAATTTTTGCATGTTAGTATCAATAACATCAAGCAAAAAATCTATTTTCCAAAAATATTCAAAAGTAGACTACTTTTTGCTCATCATTTTGTATTTAACACTCAAAATTGAAGAAAATGTTTCAATATACATTCTTCTTGATCTTTTATCTATCAAATCCTACATTATTTTGAATGTGCACATGGCGCAGTTTTTGTTTGCATGCTATTCACGTCTTTTGTGAGCGCACCCCCTCCCCCTCTCATTACCAAAACTTTTAATGCAAATTTATATCGATCTCAAGAATGAAAAAATTCTATGCCGAAAACGCTGAAATCCACGTTTCAGCACAAATGTGTCATGTCTGTGTTGATAGACAAACGTTAAGGAACAAAAACTAAAAAAAATGAAATCGAAATAAATAACAAAAATGAAGAAATGAATGTTAAAAAGAACGCAAAAATAAAATGACTTCCTTCACGGAGAGCTAACGGTCTTTTTTTCTTACAAAATTCGGATCGGAAGAAATTCATGGATGATTTTCGTTCATCCAATCAGAATTCGGAATGAATTCTGATTGGATGGAATGAAAGACGTTTGGACGAAACGAGAAAGAAAAGAATACAACCTTCAAACATTCCTCCCAACGCTAAACTTTGACCCCAAAGCGCGGCAAAACGTTGATACATAACTTGGACGTTGAACGGCTTTCGGCAGGATTACACAATACCTTATGAATTTGAAACTCTTTCTCTTTAGAGCCATAAACAAAATTTTCCCAAGGTGCACAGTTTTTGTTTGCATGAGCAACCCCCCACACCCCAACACATTAACAAAAATTTTAATGCAGATTTGCATTGATCCCAAGAATGATTAAATTCGATGCCGAAAAAGCAGAAATCCGTGTTTCCGCGGAAATGTGTCATGTTTGGTATACACTTTCTCAAACATTAAATATTTTTTATTTGTAATATTTATGGTTATAATTATGACCTTAATAATATCAAGAAAACTCAAATGATCTCAACAAGATCACATCAATATAAAACTATATTTAGAATGAACAATGTTAAAAGCAAAAACTAGGAAAGGATGGTTAAATCTTGTTAAGTGGTTTCACTCAGGTGAGTTTTTTTACACTTCTCTTTTACCTGCTTTGATAAACAAGACTGTGATGTCATTGTAAAGGAAAAAGGTTATGTTATTCCAAAAGTACAATAAGAAAATCATAAAATTATACACACTACTTTAATGTTGCATATACTGATTATTACTAAAAATAAGAATATATGAAACAACGTTCAGTAAATTTAATTATCTTTTGTACAACAAATTGATTAAGCAATGTTTGAAATCCAAATCAAGAAATACATAATAAGAAAAATATTTCTTAGAAGTAAAAGAATGAATTGATGAAGTAAATGAAGCACAATAAAATCACCGTTAGTGAATTTATATAATAGATTTACCTCTTATCGACCAAAATGATAAATATGTGTTTGGACAATTCATAAATAACACTTTTAAAACCATTGAGTAAGAAGTAGCATTTTATCCCAAAGTAAAATTCTGCTATGATGATATACAGATACACAGTATAATATAACAAGATTAAAAATGACATATATCAGTTCTTCCTTTTCAGAATCATATTTCATGATTGTAAAATAGTATTAGAAAAATTAATAAGAAAATAAAAACTAATTCATAAAGCAAACATTTTCTAACTATGAAAAATATACTTTGAAAATACATATAATTCCTCCATGTAGTTAGTTCTCTGCACAGAATCTACTAAGTAACCTTCAAATTTAATAATTTTTTTTAAAAAAATTTGAAAATTCACACAGTAGAAGCAACATACCAATTTCAAAGTAAATAAAATTCAAAAATATAAATATGCTTATTGGTAACTGAAGAATGAATATTATAATAAATAACATTATCCCTCTTGCCAAATAACAATGGAAAGAAGCTTAATATTTTTGCTCACGTAATAAAACATCATTTCAGTTTGAAGACAAAAAACTTTGAATATTCAATGTCAAAAGCAAAGTATACAACCAATTTAAAAATATTTTTCTTACGTGGATATGCGATAACAAGACCACATTAAGGGAGTCATTCCATTTCTATCTGCAGCATTAACATCTTGTCCTTTAGCTGCTAAATAGGCAACAATGGATGTATGACCAAACTGTGCAGCTAAATGAATGCACTGGCAGCCTACAAAAAATTATTAAATATTTTTAATACAGAAAAAAACTGATAGCATTGAATAAAACACAATTTAAGGCAATTCAAATAATTTTCAAATTCAATTTTCACATCTGAATCTTATAATGTTTTGGTAACAGCTAAATGAAATTCATTTGAATTATTATTTGAAATTAATTCCTTTCTAAAATGATTGAAATAAAATTTCTAATAATACATAATACAATAGATGCTAACACATAACATTTTAAACTGAATGATTATTCAAATTTACCTTCTCCATCAGTAATTGAAGGATCAGCTCCATAATGCATTAAAAGCACTACCATTGCTAAATGCCCTTGTCTGTAAATAAAACAAGGACAATTTAAAGGAAGAGTCAGTTAAAATAACTGTAGATTTAAAATCAGGAATCAATCCCTCCCTCCCCATATATGCCGACATTGGAAAGGTGGCTATCCATAGCAGAAGGTCTGCGAGGGTGGCAGTCAAAAGCACACTTGTGTCAAAATTTTGAATTTATGATCATTTATATATTTCATCATATTTTAAGTAATAATAAATTTCTATTTTTAAGAAAAATATCTTATCTGAACAAATAATAGAAGAAATATATATATATCACTAATATTAGAAGAATTACACATAATTATATAACATTTTTTAAAAACGTGAAATGTAGAAAAAAAAAATCTGAAAAATTACTATACATTATAATTCAAGAAACCTGTACTCTTCAAAAGAATGTGTTACAGAAAATATTGATTAATATTTAATAAAAGATTGAATAAATATCTTCTGATCCAAGACATGTTACAGTAAACAGTAGAATTAATAAATTTGCTATGAATGATTTCTATCACCATTAAGATCTAAGAATAAAAAGTTAAATGCCTAAGAATAAAAAATTTAAAATGATACTGGGAGAAAAGAAATAAATATATAGGCAGGCATATATAAAAATTAGACAATAAATAAAATGACTGTGCAAAAAGGTGAAAAAACTTATTTCCGTAGAAATTTTAATCTTATCCGTAGTTCCCCAGTTTGCGGAAATTTTCGATAAAATCCGTAGTAACTATGGAGAATCCATAGCAGTTGGCATGTATGCTCCTAAATAAAATTATAATTCAAAAATTTTAATTTATAGAAAAAAAAATGTCTTACTAAGGACATTTTAAAATAAGTTGAAAAATACATTAAAAGGTAAAAATATAAATATCTTATAAGAACTAAATACTGTTTATAAAGAACATGAGAGTACTGATTGTCAGTTGAGACAAGTCGACAAACTGAAGAAGTAGCTTAATGAGTTTAAAACATTTTTTTTAAATATAATATTTGTTCCAAATAAATACATGCTTATATACAGTTGTAAGTAAATGTCAGAAAAGGCAAATTTGGAAGCTTACTTGAACTGAAAAATTTTTAAAAATAATATACAAAATGATGCTTCAGACAAATTCATTTCAGAAAAAAAAGTAATTCATTTTAAATGATGTGATGTCTCTATTTTATGTGAAAGAAGCCAAACATCAAAAATCTTTTTCATCTTAGAAATAAAATATCTTTTTGAGAAACAGTATTTGACTAAATATATCCTCATTCCCTCAACTTTCAACAAACTCTATCTATAGATACATTCCAAATACATTAAAATTTGAAGATGGAATTCATATGACACCCTACATTCAACCTCACTTTTTTTACAATAAAAATACACCATTAATTCCAACACAATGCAAATTCTTATAATTTCAACTAAATGTAAATTAGCAATTTAATCTCATGGAAAAGGCAAAGAAAAAAAAAATTATAAATTGTCCTGGAAACCATTCCAGATTCTAAGAAAAAACATTCAAGTGTAGAAAGACCATGTTTATTCCTGATTACTGATATAGACCGTAATTGAACAAAGTAAAAATTTATGATGAATTTCAATAAGCATAATAAAATTATGATTAATCTTAAATAAAAATATCAAAAATTAAGATTCTATCATATATACTTAAGAAATCAAAGCAACAAAAAAGGTTACAAAAATCATGCTGTAAAACTAAATGAGCACAACATCTGCATTTTAATAACCTGGTTAATAGCTGCAATCTCAAACTTCTGCTTATCCAATAGGTTGAAATCTACAAGTTGGAACACACTCTTCGTAAAACGGCGCCATCACGCCAAGACGCCAACGCAAGATGATAAACAAACGTGCATCGGTCACAGTTAAAAGTTAATCTTTTTTCGAACCCATTGCGTTTGTGGTTTGTCGTTGCACTATCTCCCGTTTAAAATGTAGAATTTCAACAAAACTACTATCTTTCCTAGCTCATTGAATGTACGGAATCTGTTACTTTTAATTATTCTAATGAAGCACAAAAAATAGCGCTCGCGATGCCTGCGGCATCTGAAGTAGGCACCGGGCAAAATTTTTTAACTTAAAAAAACATCAGCGGCTTCGCTTTCAGCAAAGTGGGATCCTAGTAGCTTCGCTAGCTTAGTGAATGTACGGAATCAGCTTCATTTAATTACTCTAATTTAGCAGCAGAACATTTGCCCTTAGTAGCGTTCAAAACAAGTACAACTTCAAAAATTCCATGCAAACGATTTTTATTACAAGACAAAGAAAAAATCTCTCAATTATGTGATCGGAAAAATATATCATCACTAAATAAACCTAAGTTCTATTTGTCATTTATTTACTAATTGAAATCATACTAATTAAAATACATTTTATTATTTAATAAATAATTTAAGTTATTTAAAAATCCGTGTAGTTTGTAAACAACTCAAATCACGCAAAACGCTTGCCATGACGTAAACAATCTAGCCGATGGGTTGCCAATGGAACTAATCCGCTCGATTCCTCAGGTTACCATTTTGGCGATGAAAGCGGTGTGTTCCAACTTGTAGATACCAACCATCCAATATAGTAGATAAATATCAAATGCAGGTATCATTGGTAAGTAATTATAGGTAGGTAATTATATGCACACAATTATCTAAATAAATGTAAATTAATACACAATGAGAAGAATTTCGCGTTAAGAAAAGCCACAGTAATTAAAGATTTTTGGCAGAGTCTGGTGGTTAAAGCTTTCATCACTTTGTATAGGTTTTGTTCATCTTTCTGACTGCAAATTTATAATTGCTTATCAAAGAGCATTCAGAAGAGTGTAATATTAAGCATTTAAAATGATTCTGCCCTTTTCCTGATTAAAGAAAAGACATTTGTTTGTAGTCAAAATGAAAGAAAGATTAAATCGCCTTTCATACAAAGTTACAACATTCACTCATCTGTCAGACAATAAATGGATTCCATGATAAAAGGAAGACGGCTGTTTTTAAGCAATTCCTACATCAAACCAGTTTTAGATTTCAAATAAGAAATGAACCGCACTCCAGAGAGTATGCTCTGAAAGTAGATTTTTTTTAAAAAAATTAGAAGTAGCAAAATCTGGTGAATATGGCAACACGTCCAAGCAAAAGTACTAACAGAATTTCTTTGACTGGTTTTGCAAAATGCAGTTGAACCTTATCATGGTTGAAAACAACCGTGTTGTGTCTTTTAGCTTATTTTGGAAATTTGCTTCAATAAAAGTGATTGATTTTTACTTGTAATATTCAATACTGATTGTCTGATGAGTTCGCAACAATTCATGGTAAACCACCAAATTCACAATATAATCTTACTGAAATGTAATATAACCTTACTGCTCTGTTTTGGCATTAATGAATCAATTGCACCCATTAGGATTGTTGTAATGAATCCATTTTTTAACACGAGTAAGAATTCAATATAAAAACCGTTTTTTGTTTTGCCTTTGAACCAGTAGTTTATATATGGTTTTTCAACATTCCAACTGACTTTTAATTCAGATAAAATAAAATTTCCTTGCTTTTGAATACTACCTATTGCATGTAAACATTATGAAATGCATGACTGGGTAGCATTCACCCAATTCAGATTTTGTTTGGCAAAGATATTAATCCAGTAATGCCTCTAAGTTTTCACATTAAAATTTTTTTGCTGCTTTCCACGCTCTTTTTTTTTTTTAGTGTATCAAAATCACTATTTTCAACCACCCAAACCTTTCTTTGCAACTTCAGTGGAGTATATATTCACCATCAATTTCTAACAAGAAAAAAAGCAATTTTCTTTGCAATAAAATAATGAAGTAAATCCTCTCACAAATGCTATTTTTTGGCACAAAATGTGATGGTTTTAATGAGGTAAAAATAATTATTGTTTGTATTTTACATAGATGTCACATACTCATTATTAAAGGTTACGTCAAATCTTCCAAATACAAGTGTCTCAAGATTTAACGATATCTATTTAAAAAGGGCAGAATCATACTAATAGGACACCCAATACATTTAATTTACAACAGTATTAAGGTAAGTGCTCCAGTAGTGGGCCACGTACCAGTAGTGGGCCACTTGAATTTTTAAGTTGAAAAACATGAAATTCCAACATTCCAATGAAATAAGAGATCTGCCTCTGGTAGGCTGAAACCCTTATCAACTAAATACCAAAGGCACAGGCCTTTATTTCCCATTTAGTTAGGAGCTAGAAAGTTTGTTGCTGAAGTTGATCTCTGAGAGAAGCATTTTTAGCTCATTCTTAGTGATTTCCTTAAGAGGTAACTCTTCATTCAACTATTTTTTTAGCATACATTATATTTGTTTTTAAAATGAATTGTTATTGATATTATTTGATTATATAATGCATGTATTATAAACTATCTTTAAATTAAATAATATTGATAATTTATGGATTTTTGAAGGGTGGCCCACTTTTGGATCAATGTTTTACTAAATGCTCCAGTAGTGGGCCTAGGGGGGGCCGGTACTGGAGCACATGCTTTCTCTCAAATAGACTGTTTTGTGATGTTTAATAAGAAGGTTATATGTTGTAAAGTCTTTATTTAATTAGATTTGCTTTATTTTTATCAGAACCAGTAATGGGCCACATGGCCCACGTCTGATACACTAATGGCCCACTACTGGTATACTAATGGAACATTCTGACCAATTGCTTAAATAATAAATATTTTATAGTACTGTTGAGGAAAAGACTCATATTCAAGAATTAGTTGGGCTCTGTAACGAGGCAGACAATAATAAGTATCGCATTGCTGGACCATTGAAAAATATTCCATCACCATTTAAAAGGGCTCTTTTCTGGCCGCAGAGGCAAGATGATAAAAGAAAAAAAAGATTTATTCAACATAAAATATCAAGATTTAATATCCATAATGTCCCAAACGGAAATTAAAATGAAAGATCAATAATTAGCATATACCTTTAATAAAAAATTGGCTGTTAGAGAAAAAATGCAAATCTCATATGACTAGAATCTACAAATAAAAGATTTCACTTATATCAAGCCATTTTTATTACATTTTTATAGTGTATAATGTTAATGTATTGTTATTATTACTATATATAATGATTTTATTCTTTTTTCTTTGGCACAATTGACAATTCTGGGTGGCCCACTTTTGGTATGCCCAGTACTGGTACATCAAAAGTTTGCTGTGCCCACTTCTGGTGCATAGAAGTGATCTAAGTTTTTAATTTTTAAAAAATTATATTACAATTATTTTGATATTTCAGATGATTATTATTTTAGATAAAAGTTTGAACAACCATAAAAAAATATAGATTAGTGAAACTTCTCAAAAGTTTAGATGATAATTGAGGAAATACCCTTAAGTGGCCCACTACTGGAGCATTACCTTATTATTGAAAAGAAAAAACTTGAGTACAAATCACTTTAGATGATGAACTCCATAGAATGGATACTTATTAACTGTTGATTTATTAGCTTGTAATAACAGACTACTTAAAAATGCCTATAAATATTTATTTAACAGTAATAAGAAATAATTAAGAAGTAAAATAGTGATGCACAATACCCAGACTGTTAAAAGTTTAATCTCTAATTATTTTTCTCTTACTAACCTTGTTGCCCAGTGCAAAGGTGTAGAATGGAGTTCTCCACCAATAGTATCAACCTGAGCTCCTTTAGAAATATAATATCTAACAATTTCTTGACGATTGTTAATTGCAGCCCAATGTAGAAGGGTAACATTTTCTGAATCAGGTCTATTGACATCATAACCACCCTCAATAATTTCTTGGCATCTTTCAAAAATTCCAAACTGAGTTGCTTTTACAATATCAAAAGTGCTATAATCCTCAGCTGGGGCTAAAGGGATACATGTTGAATCTGATGATGGATCGCTATGGTGTCGTGTTCTCTAAAAATTTAAAAAGAAAATTCAATTGTATTAAAAGAAGAAAAAATCCTTATAGTTACTTAAAAGAAACATAAGAGATATAAATATATTACACACAAAATAATGATTCGTAAACATATAATTGTAACTGTAAACCAATATTAACAATTTAAGACTCCAGTACAATTTATATTTGCTACATTTTATCGCTTCCTCATCAAAATGAAAGAAAAATTATACTTTATATTCCTTTCAAGAAACTTCTTATACATTAATTAATTTGTCCAAGAATAGCTGACAGCGTTAATTATTCACTATAATTAACCTATTTTAATAACTATTATTTTTAATTAAGCTCTTATTGCTTAGTTGAAATCTTCTAGCTTAGACAGATATCGAGTCAAAAACATATTAGCCAAATGAGGTTTTTGAAGGCAATTTTAAAAGCTAAATATATACAGGAAATCATTCAAAGTAATTTTTTCAGTCCATGAAGAGCTGATATAATGTATGATAAGTAAAGGTTTTATATAAAACATATGGTTGAATATAAACAATATTTAATATCAAATAAGTTTTAAAAGAAATTTAAAGAAACTATATTTAGAATTGGACAGGAATAAAAAAAAAATTAACTTGCATATTATCAATATATGCATATTTTTTCACATAAATTAAATATATAATATGTCAGGAATTCATGTTAAGAAACACTGAAATCACAGAGTAAATTATTTATTGATCAGTTAAGATTTTAAAAAAATAAATAAGATTTACAATGAATTTAAAAGTATGCTTTAATACAATATGATCAGGTTAAAAATAATAAGTGGGTGATTTAAAACTGGGATTTTTTTATTCTGAACTAGTGCCTAAATAAATATGTTTGTAGCTATTTATCAAAAACTCTTAGTATTCCAATTACTTGATAAAGAGTAAAACATAAAATAGCAAGAGAATGCAAAGTTCTGTAAAAGTGCATATTTTTATGCGTAATATATCTTGAAAATGACAGCATTAAAGTAATGCATGAGTAAATTCATAATCAGAATGATAAAGAGTTTCAAGATCCACATAAAGTCTTATCACTTACAAAACACTCGAGTTTCTAAGGATGAAATCGCATAGATATGCGTAAATAAAAAATTTACAAACTCCACGCTAAAATTTAAAAAAAAAAACCTTTAGAAGACATCTACGAATTAAAATAGCAAAAAATGCAAAATCCATTTAAATAATAATTTAGTTTCGAAATGTGGCTTCCATAACGCCTTTTACATCAGAAATTTGTGATCTAACCATATTTTAACAATTGATCATTTAGAACAAACACACTGATCCTAAAAATATCGTATTAACAATGAAAATTTCGTCAAAAATATAAAAAAACCAGGTAATTCACACCTCAGAACCACCGACATAGTAGACCGGCGTACACGATGGATCCTTCTCATCCGCCATTCTGCAGGTTTATAAATTCGGATGATACTTATTTATATTGCAATTTTAAATTCATAAAGGTTAATTCAATTTAAAATGGTTAAGTTACAATAATTTTATCATACATTACAAAATTACTAATCACGGCGGATGGGATGTTTGTTTCTGCTAGTGTTTCAGTTAATCCGATGCCAAAATACATTTTCAATTCTTTATATTAACTATTTCTCTGTAGAAAGCATTTCGTTACATAAAATTTCTTAAACGAGCATACTTAATCATGAACAGTATGCAAAATTTTCCGCTATTAATCTTAGAAAAGAAATTTTACAACTTCGAAAGGATTGATGATTTTTTTTTTCCCACAACAGAATTTTTATAATTAGTATAACTGTAACTGTGACCTTTCAATCAGAATTTTTCTTTTTTTTTTCTCAATTGTTTTTATTTTCAGTTTTCAAATACCGTAAGAACGTTGTTGTTGTTTCAGTAGGTTCTTGATTCTGGAAAGTGTTAGACGTTAGTAATTAATGATTACAAATTTTGCTTGATTACATCATTTGAGGATAAAAAAACGGACGACGGGTTTGTAGATTTCCTCTTTGCACTTACACATTTGATTCATTCGTTAATTTTTAGTATTTTTTTTTATTGATATGCATGCAATATTCATCGAAAACAATCGCACATAGCCGAAAGGCTTTTTATTTTAAATTTGTGGTCTTATGTGCTACGGAATAAAAAAAGTATAATTAATAAATTTTCAAGAAATTTTTCATTTCATTTTTAATGACCAGTCTTTCGATGAAATTCCCCAAACAGTTTTACGCAAAGAAGCAATTTTACGCACAATAAATTCAAATAGTAATACGTGTAGAAGACACAGAAAAACGTTTTTAATTTGTGAAGAAATAGTGATAAATTAGAATTATTTTCTGTAACACCTAATAAATTAAAATGACATTTATTGTGATTTTGCTCCAGCACGCTTTAATTTTTAATAGATATGAACCGTTAAAATTAATGGTGCCTTAGTTTTATTTACACTATTGATTGTATTGTAAATAAATCATTCATGCATGTGAGTATGTTCGTTTTTTTTGTTTTGTTATTATTGGGCCATGCTGTCTTCAAAGGGTATGAATAAAAAAATATAAATAACATTTCTGAAATATGAGTTAAGTTTAATGGCATGAAATCTAAATTATAATTTGTAGGAAAGCACTTTCTTTTTTTCTATGAATGTATGAAAATTGGTGTCAAATATATTATTTTTTCATGTATTTAAGCATATCTCCAGTAAAATTTTGTTGTTATTGTGCATTTATTAATGTTAAAAAAGCAGTTAAAATGTAATTTTTGGAAGTTTATCATGCCTTTATTCAAACAACATAAAATTAATGGCAGGAGAATGTTGATGTTTCTTTCCTCCACACTCCTTTCTTCCTTGTAGCAAATGTTTTCAAGTCTGAGGGAAAATATCAGTGCTACTTTGTTATTCTGCTGCAAAGTTTGAGAGAAAAGAAAATAAACTCAAACAACTTACTTCATGTGTTTGTGGCTCAAAGATTTTTCTTAAAAATTGATTTTAAAAATGGTAATGATCGTAGAAGTTTGAATTATTTTCTGATCGTAATTGATTGGATTTTAATTACTGTTAAATACTCTATTCAACTTGGGTTACATTTTCCACCAATAGTCTTTGAAATTAATTTTTCTGTGATACAAAAAATATGCATGTTATTCTGGAAGCTTTATTTTAATATGGGTTCTCTACTTTCCTTTTTATTGGGAGGTGGGTGGGTGAGGGGCTTTGTCTTATTTTAAAAATGTTTGGCATAAATGAACCATCTAAAGATCTTTCTTTCATTTTTTAAAAAATTACATTTTAACATTTCTTATTTAGTTAAGGTAGCTATGGTACATAATTAAAGATATTCTTTTCTCTGTAAGGATTTAAGAAGTCTTAATTTTTTAGAGGTCTTAAAAAAATGCATATGTTAGATTTATTTTAAATTCTAACGGAATTCATGATGTTATGAAAAAATTTTACAGTGAGACGTTAGATGTTTGAAGCTGTTTTTTTTTGTAATTTTGATATCTCTTTTGTACAAGGATATCATAATTGTAGTTAAAAAATAATAACCCTTGTTTCATAATATAAAAAAGATAAGTTTTGTAACTTGCCTTTTCAACATATTAATTTTAAAGAGAAGTTTTATGGAGAAACATTCTTAAAATCTTATAGTTTATATTGATGTTAATATTTCTAATAAATATATGTGCTGCTAGTAATGTGTATTGATCTTAATGTAGATCAGGTTATTATAAATTTTGTAGCAAAGGTGGCTAGTCTTTTTTTATGAAAATATGTTGATATTAAGCTTGCTTCTGGTATTTTTTAGGCAAAGTAACCATTTTTCTGTTTTTTTAAAGAAAATATCAAGAGTAATTTTTAAAAAAAATTATAACCTTAATATTTCAGTTTTTTTATAAACAAAATTATAATTTCAAAAAATTTCCTTAATTGGTATGTTGGATTATATTTGGGATAATGTTTTGTCAGTGTATATAAAAAAAAGTTTAAAAATTCCTAAAGTATTCCTATAGTGTATTTAATAAAGGCTGTATTATTTTCAACCCAACAGATATGCATGTGTGCTCAAATGTATAAATATAGAAAAAGGTATGAAAGAGAAGTAAGCCTGTCACTGAGACTCCTGGGTCAAAAACAAAGCAATTGCTGAAAAATTCAGGATAAGGACAAGTAACATGAAAGGAGAACTTTAAAAAAAAATTACTTTTTCATGATCTTTTAGTGGAAAATTTAAAAGCAACCTATGCGAGATTAGCTCATTATAAGGAGAAAAGATTGATTGGAAAAATAGTGTCATCAAATTTATGCCAGAAATATAAAATGCAGCAAACAGCATCTTAGATTGTTGGATTGAAGAAAGAAAAGCGATTTTGTGTGGTAAAACCTCACAAAAATAAAGAAAAACAGAAGAAAATGAAGCATTTTTTTTTTTTTTTACAGGATGATGTAAGTCATTTAGCTGCTGGAAAGAAAGAAACTCGAACAAAAAACAAATTAAAGCAACAGAAAAAGTTTTTGTTTCATTCTATGAGAGAGTTGTATAAAAAATTCCGTGATGAAAAAATAATTTCTGAACCTGTTTTCTACTCTTATTTTACGAAATGTAGACAATTTTATTTTCTGAAGCCAAATGAGGATGACCAAGACACTTGCAAGTGTGTGCAGCATGCAAATTTAGAATTTGTGGCTAGCAAGCTATATCATTTGAAAGTTCTGCCTTCTGCTAACTTGCATCTTTTGACCTTATGTCTTTTGCCTGTGATGAAAACAACTTTTAATTCCATGTTCAATATTTGTAAAAATTGTATTGAAAATAAAATCCCAATATCAGTTAAAGATCCAGACTTTATAACTTTCTGGAGAAAATGGAGCAAAATAAAAGAAGAGATATAAAATAAAGGATGTTGTAAAGTCATCATATTGTGTGAATGCGAAAAAAGTTATAACCATTCATGGAACCCTTAATGAACTGCTTAACACCTTTCGGATCAGCATGAAAACTTTCAAATTGCATTGTTATAACATTAGACATCAAAACAAGGCCTTTAAAGAATGCAAGGATCAACTAGCTGCTACTGAGGCTGTAATAATTATTGATTTCACAGAAAACTATAATTGCAAGCTCCATGAAGAGATCCCAAGTTGCCACTTTGGGGCTTCACACAAGTGTCATATACTTGAAGGATAAAAATTCTCTTTCATTTGCTTCCATTTCTCCAAGCAATGAACATGGTCCTCCTGCAATTTGGGCTCATCTCCAACCTGTTCTAGAACTATTACGAAAGGAATTTCCTGATGTAGATGTTCTTTATTTTTTTCCTGATGGGCCATCTACTCAGTATAGGCAGGAAAAGAACTTTTATCTTTTTTCTAAACTAATCTTTAATTTTGGATTTCAAGCAGGGACATGGTCATTCTTTGCTGGAGCTGTAGATGGCATTGGGGCAACATTAAAAAGATGTGTAGATCAAGCTGTTGCACATGGTACCGATATACCTGATGCTGAAACATTGTTTTATATGTTAGAGATCCAGGTTTGAAGATAAAACTATTCTTTGTACCTGAAGAGAAGATTTGTGATTATTTCCAAAATGTACCACCCAATTTGAAAACAGTTAAAGGTACACATTTTAATAATCAAGTTATATCAATAAAACCTGAGGAATTTCTCTACCGTGATGTTTCATGTTTCTGTAAAAACAATCGGTGGACAAAAAACAAATTTTGCATGTTTCACACCATTGACAAAGGTTGTTCAGAAAGAAACTAAATCAAGAGAGAGCAAGCAAAAGAGATCTAAGAAAAAGATCTACAGCAGTGAATCGGATGACACTTCAATGTCTTCTATTGATTTCAGTAACAATCCAGGACCTGGGATGTTAAAGATAAGCTTCAAGTTCGACCTGGTGCTTATATATACTTGTGAATATTTTTGCAGATAACTGAAGTAAAAGTCATTATCGATATGTTGGCATTTGTCATCAATATGATGTTGAAGATGGGGAGCTAAAGGTAGCTTATTTTAAAGCAACAGATGAAAACTGCCAGTTGTTTCGATTTCTGGAGGAAGACATTTCATATGTAGATTTAGATCAAATAATTAGTGCTTTGCCTAATCCCGATATTGTAATGAAAGGGAATAGAATATTTTACCATTTCCCTTACTCAATTGATGTATTTGAAAAAGCATAGTGTGCTATATTTTCTTGGCCACCATCTTGTCAAGAGTGTTACCTAGTAAAAAAACTTTAAAATTCAATGAAATAATTTTAAATCTATTGTAACTTCCCTAGAATTTAAAAAATACTTTTATGAATAAAACATTATCACTACTTTAATCTCCAGAAATGATTTTCACTAATCATTTACAATAACAGTTGAGAGTGAAAATATTTATAAAGTAACACTCATGACACTGAATGTTTAGAATTTTTATTTAAAATTAATAAAATCCTCTTTTTCTATTTGTAACATTTCAGAGGACATATTTACTAGTAAAATTTACAATTTTTGGAAAAATAAACAGTTTTGTGATTTCAGAAATGTAGTCATGTTGTCCAGTAACACTCATGATACTGAAGCTCAAATATTCACTTTTCAAGCTAAATCTCTCTGGTTGTAAGAAACTTTAAGCTGAAATATAATTTGTATCCTAAAAAGGAACTATCTTAAAGCCTCTAGCCTAAAAAAATTGAACTTTTGATAATTTTTAAAATTTTAAATTGCTGTTTTCCCAAACTTTTGGGAAACTACCCTTATATATTTGGAGTACATCTCTATATTCTGATACAAATAATTTATTATTATATGTATCCCTTTTCGCTTTTCTTTGATTTCTTTCTAAAAATGAAAAATTAGGTGTTTCATTTTTCCTATTAAATTATTACCTACTCATTTTTGTAGAAATACTTTTTAATTTACAAATGTAACAGTTATTGTCTTCTTTTTAAAAGATGTGGAAGCTATAAACTGCTTCAATTTTTATTTTTAAGTAAGATTCTTCATGCAATTCATCAAATTATATATATGAGTTGTTTGATGCTGTGCCAATTTTTTCTATTTCTTCAAAATTGTCATCTGTGAATAGTGTTTTAAAGTTGTGTTTAGATTATTTAGAAGTTGCATAAGATTCAAATTTCTGTAATCATGTTTAATTCTTTGAAGAACTTCATTTTAGGGAATAGAATATTAGAATTAGAGAATTTTTCAGAATATTATTTAGAAATTACCTTTGAAATTTGGATTTCTTGTTTGTTCCATCTGTAATTAAAATCAACATCTATTTTAATAATATAAGGTAACAGTCCCATTGAACTACAATCTATTTAACTTCGTATTTCAATTAGAAGTTATAAATCTCAGTTTTATAACTAAAAAATGTCTTCTCTTATAGATAAGATTAAATGGAAAATTAGTCCATGTATTTGTATATCTCAGGCAACCTTTTTGCTTCAACAGGCCTCATTAAATTTTGGCAGATGGCCAAAAGGCTGTACGAGCAGATTCTTAAAGGTTATTGTTCTATACTAATTATTTTTATAATACAGACAAGTATATTATTTCAATGCAAATTGTGAATAACTGGTAAGGCCGCATAAGAAACTCAAAAAGGCCCCAAAAATGCAGGTTCCCCACCCCTGGTGTATCCAGTCATACACTGGGTTTTTCTTTCTTTTTTTCCCAGCTGATGAAGTAGGGAGATCAGAACATAAAGCCCTACATTCTGCCGTATCAAGTTGCATGCAACCTAATTCTCAGAGATGATGTGGATGAATTATTCGTTCAGATATCCGTTCATATTGTTTATATAGGCAGCCCCACCTATTCGAATAATCGTTTGAATTTCCTGCTCATGAATATGGAACGTCTGGAATTAAAAACGTCGTTATATACTCAATATTAAATACCTTCACTCAAAACAGTAATCATAACAAATTTTTGGATACCCCTTTTATTGAATATGTGTTTGAACTATTGATATATTCGATTAATTAAAGTCGGCTATAGTTGCCTCGTGATACAAACGAGTTATAATCGATGAATGTGGATCGCCTTCTAAAATTTTTGTTAGATGTATCGTTAAATCACTTTTACTGCTTTCTGTGTACTTATTTTCTTTTTATTTCTTAGACTAATAATTGAATATGCTTTGAAGAAATCCAAATAAACGGCCTTCAAATCCGAATTAGAATTTCAGAATGCTGTGGAAAAGAATTAATGAAAAGATGCCATTTTTCAGACGATCGAGGTTAACTGTATCTTAATCAATCGAATTTGCAAACAATCGCAAAGGTTATATTAGGGCCGGACGAACACTCCGTTAGTCCGTGCCCCGGCACAGAGTAAAAAAATATAGGGGCGCAAAATTGTCAAAACAGAATGAGAAAAAAAATCGCAGCGGAGTTTCTGATTTAATTAGAAAAGTTTCTGAAAATATTCTAAAAAACAATAAAACAATCTAATTTTATGTTCTAATAAGCACAAAACTTTCAAGGCACTACTCCAGTAATCTATACATATAAAAGGCAATGTCTGTGTGAATTTTGCTCCAAACATGAGCATGGCTCTAAGAATTTTAGTAACTCTTCCAATAAGTGTTGCATCCGGGGAACGTAGTTTTTCCAAACTAAAAATAATCAAGAACTATTTGAGAACGCCATCTCAAACAAGATTGTCAGACCTCACTATATTAAGAATTGAGTATGAACTGAGTAGGTGTTTAGATGCTTCTGAATTAATTAGTGAATTCTCTGAACTTAAAATTTGTAAAAAAAAAATGTCTGAATTATACTTGTGTAAACTATTTTTTTAAAAGAAGTATTTTAAGTGAAAAATTATTTTAAGTATTTCTGTCAATTACTGAGTTACGCTGTTTATTGGACGTTCGCTAAAAAATGTAAAAAAACTATATATCTTTTTTTTTTTTTTTAGAATGCTTACATTGTAGTTCCATAGGGGCGCAATTTTTTAATTTTGCACGGAGCGGTTCAAGGGCTAAATCCGACCCTGTTTATAATCCTTTCAAAATTGGTTGGTTTTTCCTTTTGTTTTAAATCTGTTGTGTGTGTTATTTCGCTTTGCGGTAAGATAACATTACACCAGTGACTCATTATGATCAGAAGTGCCGATTTGCTGCTTTTGTGTAGTATAGAGAAATATACTACGCATCATTAACAGCGTCAAATTTACTTATTGTCAGCAGTTGAATTCGATTACTTTCTTCCCCAGTTGATGAAACCTAACCATTATGACTCTCACATAATTAAACCTAGCTCTAAACGAATCTTTCTTTTCATCAAATTGTTATTAAATAATAAGTATAAATGGTAGTCTCCGTAGTTATCTCTCGTCTGTTCGTTGAGATTACTTTGATTTCGATTTGCCATCATCTCTACCAGATAGTCGATATCAGGTGCGTGTATTCAAAAGCATCATAATTTGCATAGATAAAATGATTTGATTTGATATTCATTTGATTTGCACAAAAGCATATAATTTGGGTTTTTGAAACATGATGCATCTTAGTGAAATCGGATAATTCGTCAAATATCTCATCTAAATAGGCTTCGGTACGAGGTTCTTGCTGTTAATTAAACTGACCGAGTTTTCTGAAGAACTTCAATCAAGAGCTCTAGATATCAATGTGTCGATTTCAAATTCAATGATGATATTAGAGATGCGTATTTTCCCGTTATTTATTCACACACAATCAAGCATGACACAAACATAAAAACAAATTATCACATGCCTAAGAGCCGAATCATAATCTATAAACCCTCTTGGTGGTAGGTTCTGTTTCGATCTGATCAAAAAAATCCTCTCAGTTGACAGTTTTCAGTCCACTCGGATGCAGTGGCGAATCCGAGGAGGGTGGGGGCTATCGGGCTGCAGCTCCCCCAGAGCTAAGAAAGAAATCTTGATTTATTTAAAATCACTACAAATGTTCTGTTTTTAATTTCCCTTTTTAAAAAAAGTAATAATAACGTGACAACATTGCTTCCTGACTTGACAGGCTCGAAAATTTTCCTACTTTTCTAGTCATTCCAGTTGTAGTGTTGACGCGTTCGAAGACATTTTTTGACTAGTTACTTCATTGCATTTTTTATTAAATTATTGAAAGTATTGTAGTGTTTTTTATTATTATTGTTGTCAGGTGAGTAAAGTCTGTGAAGTTAAAGGTTTACATAAGCCATGAGGTTTGAGATTCGTCACGACGATACAAAATTTTTATGACCTCAGCCCCCGACCCCAATTCTGGATTCTCCACTGCTCGGATGACAGTTTTATTTTTACCCTTTCTCTTTCCCTACAATCAGGATGGAGGGAGACAATTGAGTGGTAGAGAAAAATAGTAAAAAGCTATGTACATGCTAATTTCTGTTCATTTTACATCGATATCAAAATGGCAAGAGCCAATTAATAATGTATTAAAAGAATTACAATACTGAGAACTGTCATTATGCATCAAAATAGGTTAATTGTCTACGCACAGTTACAGTTGGGACAGAGAATTCTTCAGGAGCTTTTTTTTTTTTTAAGTGGATCTAGTTAATTCTCCTATTTTATAATTTTTCAGTGTGAACTATTCACTTATAAATAAAAAAGGGAGCAATCCTAGACCTTTTATTAAAATGCGGAGCAATTTACCATTTTATACATGATTCATCCTAGAAAAGTAAATATTTCTGGAAGCAAATGACCTAAGGGCTTATCAATTTATTATTTCTTATCCGCCTGCCACTGCTTAACAGTACACATGTTCATCAAAATACTTTTTTTTACGAGTCATAAATCTATTTAATATAATCTCTGTTTTCTATATATCTGTAATCTATAATATTTCTCTGATTTTTATTAACTTTTAAAAATATATTTTAACGCAACTTCTAACAATACCTTTTATTCTTATAGAATTAAATTCAAGCCAATTGACTGTTTCGCGCGCGTGCTTTTACCAGTGTTAAAGTTAATATCAGAAAATATTGTTTTCTTTGGACATAAACAAAAAGGAGACTTTTTACTTCCGGTTTCCGGTTGTCGTAAGATTTACACTTTTTAATACGGTTACACAGTGATCCAATGACGTTAGTGAATTATTCTCTCGACATTTTGTTTAATTTTCACAAATTTTTAAATGATCCTGATGAGTGAGAGCCTCCAAGGTTACTTAGTCCGGTTCCTATCGTAGGAAGAGGACAAAGGGAGGGGAAAAAATATGTTTTAATGGTCTATCTGTCGCAAGAACACCTCCTAAACGGTGAATAGTCTCGACATGAAATTTGCACATGCCAATCTGGGGTCCGTTCCTAGATTAATTGTACTTTTTTCAATTAAAAAAAATTACTTCCTAAGATATTTCATTAAATAACAAAGATTAATCCAATTTTCGGCGTTTTATCTCAGTTTTTGCCAGTAACATCAGAAAAATATATTGCACGTATATGATTTACATACCATCTTAAAGAACAGAAAATTAACTTTTTAATGATTCCAATTTAAATGTCATGTATTCTTTTCCTTAATTTAATAAGCATTTCAAATTTATTTCATACACAATTTGTAACAATGTTTTCTATTATTGTAATTAAATTCACACCAATTTATCGTTTTATCGAATCCTTCCTTCCCGTATTTTTACCACTGAAAGTTATGATAAAAAAATATTGTTTTTTGTGAATATTAACAGAAAGGCAGAATTTTTATTTTCGCTTTTATTTCGTAGCATGTATCTCTTTCAATAGGTTTGCACCACAATCGAATGATGTTAATTACTCTCTTTCCGCGATGTTTCATTTAATTTTACAAATTTTTAAACGATCATAATGAGTGTTTAAAATCCTTCAAGATTATTCAGCCCGTTTCCTGCTGGAGGGAGAGGACCTAAGGAGAAAAAGAAAGAACACTGCGGATTTTTTCCAGTCAGTGACACAAACACTAAAGAGAAGAGAATTGGATAATGGCAATAAAATCCAAGATATGAAAGAGCTTATGTTGTCGCCTTTAGCAATGATGGGGAGGGAAAAATGGAGTTCGAAGGACTACTATAATCTTGCCAGGTGGTTCAAACTAAGGAGAGAAAAATAAGAGGTGTGTTAAACTGCTGGTCGAGAGGGTCAGAGAGCATGGCAGTGGATTACTGAAAAGCAGCGAAAAACGCTGCTGTGAATTACTCTTTTATTAGGTTGAAAGTGTTATAAGTACTTGGTCTTAAAAATATTTTTATCCCGCGCAACGCCAGGTATACAGCTAGTAAATAAATATGATCAGAGGAGGGAAGAGAAATTTTCCATTTTTTTTTCTTTTGCCAAGTGACGTATAAGTCAAAAATGCGACATTTAGTTCAAATCCGGGTTAAAAAGTCAGAAATCGGGATTGCTCCAACTAATCCGGACGGTCTGGCCACTTTATATTTTACGAGACCTATGTGGTTTACTTTCATATTTTATGCACCATGACTTCTGAACTCTCCAGCAGGCGCGCCTACGCAGGAATTACTTACATTGTTCATTGTATTACATACATATATCGTTCATTTATAACTTCAAGTACAATTTTTATTTATATAATCTTTGTTTTGAATAAAGCTAATAAATGCAGATTACATAAATAAAAGTTGCATTTATTTTTGTAAAACAACAGGATATGAACATGCAGTATGATGCACGATATAAATATCTCGTATATACGCGCGACTGCTGGAATGCTAAATTGGCCTGAGAAAAATCCAATAATGTTTGACATTGCTGCAGAGAGTGTTTACTAACATGCGATTTTATTTTTCTGTTCCTCGTGTTGAATTTCCTCCCATATCTTATCCGAACGATCAAGTACTGTAAACATGCTTTCTAACCGTTTACTCGTTACGCTATACTTGACAATTCTTGTCCGACTTTTCCCAATTACTCTCCTTCCTTAAAAGATAGTGTTTTATCTAATGACGTGAGAGAAGAGCAACACTGCTCTTTTGACAGAAATTATACGGAAGATGAGAAGAGAGTCACGCTACTTTCCGTGATTGCGATTACAAGGCTTCCTTGTCAGTTTTTTAAAATCGATTTCGTTAATTTTTGCGATTTTTTGTTGTTGTTGTAATTAGCATGTGCTGATAATATCTTTAACTTTTCGCTATATAATAAACATGCAACAAAAAGTCGCTGCGAATTGCTCCACCAAACTGTACTAGCAATTTTGTTGGTTCTTCCAATTTTTTGAAATGAAAATTTGTCACTCATATAGGGACTGAGCAGTGAAATGCATAATGCTCATAATCAAATCTAGTTTATTTTTTAGGTAAATTTGTATCGAAATGACTCGAAATTTAACGTTATAGAAAAGCAGATTTTCCCGAACCATGCTTTTTTCCCCTTATTTATAGTCTTTTGCACTTATTTACATCCTCTCGCTCCTTTTCGTCATCTTTGGTAAATGATTTTAATGTTGTCAGACTCTCACCACCACCACTTTTAAAACATTGCTTTTCGTACATTCAGTGAACTGTTAGGCCAGGTGAAAGTTTTTATATTCAGTTTACAAATGAAAAATTCGTCTTCACCTAAAAGAGCCTTTGAGGAGTCAAGTGTTGCTAAACGACATTCATATCAAGTTAATAACGCAACTATGAAAAATCGAGAGTTGCTAAGCGCTTACATATCAGGCCAACAGCGGAGCTAAGCTCTGCTTACAGACCGTTATATCAAGTTAGTATAAATAAATCGCAAAACAATTCTTCAAATTAAAAGTACCTACCAGTTTAACTATTGTTATCTTTCCATGTGGAAGACAAGCCTTGGACAGGGAACTGTCCAAGTCGAATTCTCGGCTCGATAACATAGAGCTGATAGTCCTAAGCGAGTGTGTCTCTAGTTGGTCCTTCAGGCCATACCAATATTCAAACGTGGAGATCTATGGACAACATTTGCAAGCGTTGTAAGCCCTTGCACTTATAAGCTGAATGAAACCGTTACCACTACAGGCTGTGTTGCCGGAATTAAAAGGTCTACCGGTCATGGTTAGCCTGGAGTTTAGGGTGCGTACTCACTTCGTTTCCCTTAAGCTCGCCAATTGTTTATCGCCAAGAGAGAGAGAGAGTGCCAGAACATTTGTTTTTGGTTTTACTCCTTATAAACTACTTGATTTTCAATTTTTTACATTTCTTTCAATAAATGTGTACTATGTTTCACCGATAAAAAAAGATTATAATTTTCCGCCATATCAGTTACCCAGTATTTTGCATTACTCTTAATACTTGGTGAGTTGCAACTTGTGAATGGCTCTGTTACGTCACCCTATCCCACCCATGACCTTTACCTCACTACATCGCAAATCCTGTGCAGTAACATTATCGCTCCTTCGAAAAATTTATGGCCCTAGCGCACCAACAGCCAACCATCGAATGATTCATTGTATCTGACATTCCAACCCCCCAATGAAAATAACGTGGATATGTGTCTTCAAAGGTCAACCATGGACGAGTTCAAGGACATTGGCAAGATAGTTAAAAATATTTCATCCATTTCCTAATCGTTCGAATTCAAGGGATGCTCCCTGGATTTTGTTCAATTTGCACAAAATGCCACCCAACGCAAAACGTAGCAATGTTTTAAGTACCCTATTATTTTTGTGTACTTTAAAAAGGGAACCCTTTTCATGTGTAAATATTGACTCCTTCAAAATTTTGAAATTTCCTTAAATACTCCTTGATTTTCAATTTTAAAAAATCAGTAAGAACCGTGATAATATTTACTCTATAACTAAATATTGGTACTTTGTGTCATTATGCTCCATCGTCTCACCGTGCTCTATGAAGAATTTGATGGTGCATTCAGCATTGTAATTCTTTTTTAGAGCGTAAATCTGCTGATTCCATGTAACCTATCCTTCAGCCTCACCCCGATCACACCTGCCAGGTGGAAACATCATTCGTGATCTTGGAATAAAGTATGTTATCTTGAACTCTACAAGGCAATTCATTAAAAAATTGCGAAAAAAGGTTCTTGATCGTTCGTCTGTATATTAATAATAAATGATCTAGTCATTACTTCAAAAGTTTTTTTAAAATAATGAATGTCAGATGCAGGAATTTCAATTTTAATTCTTAAATTTTGCGGGAAAACTGGTTATTTTTTAAAAAATTTCTCTACAGAAAGAGCATGACTTCAGAACAAATTTAAGTAGAAGACATTGTTTGTTCTATCCGATGGTGTATCGCTTTTATTTATTTATTTTCTACAAGCATCATGGGCAAATGCGTGCGAAAGATAAAAACACAAAATATTAAATAAAGAATTTTTTACATTAAATTTTAAATTCGGGCTTCAAGGTGCTTTGAGTCACCATTACGACTACACGTGTGCCGAACTTCGTGGCTGTAATTGCAATAGATTCGTCTGGACACTGCTCACACACACAAACACTTCCTTTTGTAAGTATCGAAGTTCAAATAAAATACATCCAAGTTTTATAAATTTAAATTTAATAAAGTCATCGTATATAAAGTTCCCGTGCTATTTAAATAACCGCTTCTCCCAAAGCGATGATTATTATTTTCATTTTTGAACTGCTGTGTAATTGATTCTAACAGACACTATTGAGTTTAGGTCAGAAAATTATGGATGTAAATGACTGGATTTTGTATGTAGCCATATTTTGGTACAACCCAGTGGCGAATCCAGGATTCGGGTCTGGGGGGGGGGGGCCGCGGCGGTCATAAAAATTTTGTATCGTAGTGACGAATGTCAAACCTCATGGCTTATGTAAACCAAAACACTTTAACTTTACAGACTTTCCTCACCTGACAATAAGAATCATAAAGAACACTACAATACTTTCGATAATTTAATAAAAAAAATGCAATGAAATAACTAGCCAAAAAAAAATGTTTTTGACCGCGTCAGCGCTACAAGTACAAGTGGAATGATTAGAAAAAGTAGGAACATTTTCAAGCCAAAAAGCAATGTTATCACGATTTTATTATTATTTTTTAAAAATGAAAATTAGGAACAAAAAGTTGTAGTGGTTTTAAATAAAATCAAGAATTTTGGTTTAGCTCTGCGGGGGGGGGGGGGCGACAGCCCGATAGCACCACCACCCCCTGGATTCGCCACTGTTACAACCGTATGATTATTTCGTTCCTTTGACGGCCCTTAGCCGCATAAGGTTTGAATGATAGAATAGAGTTTGGAAATTTTAATATTTTCTGACTTTTCAATGAAATAATGTACGCTATTAAGTTAATAACTTTTATTTCAATTTTAGTGTTGTTGTTTTTATATCGAAAATATTATTTTTGTTGAAAAACTTAATTTTTATCATGAAATAAATGGGAGTTGATTGCATTTCTGATTTAATTGAATAAAATTTGCTTTTAATATTTTTTAATTGTTTTCATAAGTATTCTTAAACTGTTTTTAACGGACCAAAGTATGGTCCATCTTCTGAAATGCTCAATGGCCTTCAGTGCGCCTGTACATTCATTTACTCTGATTTACGACGATCAACCGAATTGAAAGCGACAAACAAACTGAGAGGAAGAGCAGACTATGTTCCCACGTTCAATGTCAAGGTTCCTTTTAGCGCCTCCAAATATTGAATCAACTTTCTCTCAACCTGTTTTATTTCCCAAGATGTCTCGGTGCCTAAGTGCAATGAAAACGAAATTTTCCTACATTTTCAGGTAGGTGGAGCTGAAATCGTAGTCGAATGTAGGCCGAGGGGGAAGTATACAAAACGCTGCACACTTCAAAAAAGTTGTTATTGAAGTGGATGCTACTTCAGAGTCGGGAAGCGTTGCAACCTCTTGTGATCTTTTGAACTTCATGGGCGTACCACATCCGCCTGGTAGGTGGGATTTATTTGTACTAACTTGTAATTGTGATATCATTCATAGTTTTAACCTCGTAGCGTGTTTGTCGTGCGATTTACTTTGTGGGAAGTAGAAAAACGTGACCATGTTACGGACTAATAACAGTTATTCTATCAGCTGTTATGTTCCGAGTTAAGTTGTTCTCAAGTTCGCCTTCTGTCTTGTCTGGACTTTTATTTTTAAATGTGGAATATGATTTTACCAGTAGGAAAATTGGTTACGTTTTTATGTGTTACGAATTTTTTAAGCTTAGCGGCGGTAAGCAGTGCTTAAATAAGTAAATGAGAAAGAATCAATTATAATAAATTTTATTTTGATTATATAACTGAGGGAATTACTATTTTCTTATTGTTTTATTTTATGTTTATATTTTTTTATCAGAAATTCTATTTTACTCTACTTTTCTGAAAACCATTACATTTTTCACTCGACTGTTTTGAGTTCATTAAATGTGTTTTTCTTCACAAATGCTATATTGTTTACTTGATGTGTTTGGTCGCAACTCACAGCTTCAGTATGTATGAATTGTTGTTGCGAAACAAATATATCTATTCTCTCTGTAAACAAATTGTAAATTTGCGGAGCTATGACGCTGCTAAGTTAAGAATTTCTGTGTGTGCAAAACAAAGATGGTTGATATCAGTTGCGATTTATTTCTTATGGATTACAATCAAAATTTCATTTCTCAAGTTGTGTGCTATTTTCTGATACGATTTTGAATTATTCGATTCAAACAAATACAAAAAACTTCGTCGTTCGTCTTCAATGAATCCCGATGAGAAGTTGCAAAAATTCAAGTGAAATTGAAAATTCAGTTTCAGTAGGAGATAGTATGTAGGAAATCGACATCTATTGCCGAAATACTTCATTTTTGAGAAAGAAACTAATTTAATGTTGGGAAATCATCATTTTTATACTAAGTAAAAAAAAATTTGCTTTCACACACTAACTAGAGAAGAAAAAAAGAATCCATTACAAAATTCTGTTTATTCCCATAAGATCCGTGACGTCATCATAACTGGCCTGAAAAGATTTGGAAAACACATTTACTCTGGATTAAATTACTGAGCGATCTATTTTCCAAAAGGTTCGATCAATCATTTAAAAACGTTTGTAAACTACTCCTTTCGTAGGGAGTTACCTTGTGATACTTAATACATATCTTTCTGTTGTACCCGCCTGTCCCGTCAAATGATTTTGCCAAATCTTAAAACTCCTTAAAAATGCATTAGTCTGTTCTTTGTCCATACACTTTAATTTCTGTTCTGCTTATTCCTTTCTAAACATTTAAAATTTGTAATCTGTTGCTCTAAAATAGTTTCTTCAAGAAGCTGTTCGGACAATGATTGTGAAGTTGATTAATAAAAGAAATGATGTAGTTTTCAAAAGAATATCGTTTTATAAAGACCATTATGCCGGTTAGAATAAGTTACAAATTTGAGTTCTGATATATTAATTATAGCTGTTATGTCTGACGCTGCTCGGGATTAAAATACTTGCATGCCTAATATTTTTGATGTGAGAACTACTTTTGTATAGAAAATTATAATACCCAAAATTCTTTTATCGCCTGAAACGGTTTTTAATTAAAATGAGAATATTAATTGAACCAGACTATTTTTAAAGTTTTAATATGGTTTAAGAACAGTTTTTGTGAGATAATACATTTTTTCGAAAAATATCACGGAAAATGCCAAAATCTTACTTACTTTCCAATTAACTTAAATTTTAATTAGTTTCAGGGCTTTTAAAATTTGACGCTGATCTTTAAATTCTTATATAAAATATATTTATAAAAATAAGCAACAATTTCAGAAAAAAAGATAAATTAGTTCAAAGTTTAACCTTTGCCTAGTAACGGAGTAGCTATAAATTTGAGTTATTTCAAAATCGTCTGCATGTAATCAATTATTTATTAAATTTTGAAAAATTAATAAAAATTGATGGAACTTGTCACAGATAAAAAAAATTGGTGTTATTGAAAAGGTAAAATTTTGAACTTCAAGATGGTATAAAAACATTTTTGGGGGGATAATTTGCTCAGAACTTACAGCGGAAAAAAGGTTTCAGTTAATCTCTAATTAACTGACTGTTTAATTAACTTTTGTGCCTAGAAAAGTTGACAATTATCTTCCTCTTGTCTTGAATAATAAGTGCGCAAAGTTTGGTTGAAATCGGTCTAGTGGTTTCGGAGGAGATGTGGAACAAAGCCACATACATACCCACAATGACTTTTATTTATATTAAGATGATTTTAAACTAATTAAATTTAAACCATGAAATCATGTCTTTAGAGCCAGGGGAAAAAATATTTATGTAAAAAAGGATGTACTAATTCCTAATTTTGATAGGGTCGGCGTAAAATAAGTCCTGTAATACGATAAATATAATCGTATTATAATGACAAAAGTGGAACTTCCGGTACTAGGTTCTTGATAACATTACGTTCTATAATAATTATGCTTCAAGACAAATTCGTGTCGTAGATCTTATTTATGTTCATTGCCATTTTATAATTAAAATCCAATATCTAAAACTCATACAAATCATACCTGCAAGCGTTTACTCAAATGAATCGAGGTGAGATTGGGATTTACAATAATTTACAGTGTCTTTGCAAATTATATAATAATAAAATAAAAAAAAACTATGCTATTTACATTTTGAAGCTTTGGTGAAACTGAAATTATTGTTTTCTATTTACGAGAAAAGTAAATCTCCCTGCAAAGCATTTCTTTGCTTATTAAATTACTCTTCTGTCAGGGCTGAAGGAAAGTTTGTTGTATAAAACAACAAACTTTCAGTGCTGTTGAAAGTTTGTTGTATATATTTGGAGGACAGAAGCCGAAATTGAAACAAAGATCCTTGGAATTTTACTCTTGATTCCAACTACGTGTATGTGTGAGACGTTATTCTGCTCAAGCGGTTTTCGAGTTCGCCTCCTTTCTGAGAGTGGGTGCAGACTTTTAATACCTTAGTTAAAACTTTTAGGTTTTAAGGATTTACTGTGCCAAATTTTCATCGAAATCCATCAAGTGGTATAGAAGTCTATATGTTTGTGGTTTGTTGGCTACAGGCGTTAGTTAACCGTTAATTTCACCCCATAATTTTAAGCCCTCAATTTTCTTGCTCTATCTTTTCCCAGTTGTATCCCTTCGTTTTACCGATTTTCTGAAAGAAGGAGAGGAATCCTTTTGAAAACTAAACTTGAGTGAGTGCTAATTTTTTTTTTTTTCAATTCCATCAAAGGAAGTGGATGTGTATCGCATTCAGACATGCGCAGAAAGAATTTCAGTTATACATTTTTCAGTCAGGTGAGGTCTACAGTATTAATATGCATCACCACAAATTAATATCCAGGTCTTATGAAACCTTTCTGGTATGCCTGAATTAGTGATTAATTTTTTTCCGAAAAATATGTGTGCCATTTATCTTATCCAATTCTGGAAACAATTATAATGAATGTAAACGATTGTTCTTTATTTTTAGTGTAGTTAATAAAAAATTACCAAAATAATAACATTCTACCAAAACAAAACAAAAAATTATCCTGAGTAGAAAAATAGTGTTTAGGCTGTGGTGATCTGTTGGTAAGGCCTCGGTTTCTTGACCGGTGGATCGCGAGTTCTCGACTCGATTTCTTGATCGTAGATCCGCCGTGTGTGTGGTTGGTAAGGCCTCGGTTTCTTGACCGGTGGATCGCGTGTTCTAGACTCGATTTCTTGATCGAAGATCCGCCGTGTGTGTGGGCCTAGTGCAAATATGCCATTGGTGTGGCGTGGAAGTTTAGAGTGTGGGTTGTCTGCTAAGGTTTTGTCTTCGTCATCTGATCATAGTTCAGACTTATGAGTCCAAGTCATCTGTCCCAAAGTTGCCTTCATGTTGCTTCAGAACTATTAAACTAAAGCAAAAACTAGCGTTTAAAGAATATTTCTTCTTAACGATCAAAATAAGAAGGTTAAAAATATTTTTGAATTAGGAAAAGAAAGCATTTACGGTAACATTACTATTGTTAGAATTGTCATCGCAACTTTTCATGTTACTGTCGAAGATTTAAATATGCCTCAGCTATTGCATTTTTATAAAGAAGCATGATAAAATGAAATTATAATTAATTCCTTTTTTTAAAATAAATATCTGTTAAATTTGTGTATTTAGCTTTTTCTTACATTATAGCAATTTCTTGCTTTTAGTTGCATTACTTAATGTTCGATTTCTATAGGAATGCTTACCTACATCCATAAAATCAGCGATTAATGGGAGAAATTTTGTTTCGCCATTTGCTTCGATCAAGATTTAATGCAAAGAGTGTCCCAGATAAATATTAGGCAACTACATTGGCCAAATCTGAACCAAGCAGAAATGGTTTGTAAATTTTGTTGCTGCCGTATAAACTGCGTTTCATTTTCTTAACAAGTAGGTCACAGTTTGTATTACTGTTAAAATGCCGAGTCATTTGTGAATTGCTTTGAGAAATGACACCATGTGTTTCCGCAGTATTTCTGTCAAATTAAATCTTAGTTTATTTTAAAAAATCATTAAATCTCGAACCGTTTCTTTGACTCGGCATTTTTATTTGTCGATTTTTGAAACATTATGTTGGATATATTAGCTTTGATAAAGATTATTTCATAACATGTCACAAAAGAGATTTGTGAGAATGGTTGAAAAGGAATTTTAGCCCTCTGAGCGCCCAAATATTTTGAACTTTTAGCTATCAGGTTAGAAAGATTAGCTTCTAAAGTAAATGAATCGATTTTTTTTGTATGTAATTCTATCTCTGAAATGTTAAGAATACTTTAGCCATGATTGTTTAAGAATATATGTGGGATTTGTACCCGTCACCACCAGATGGCGCAGCGACTCTCATACGGTAACGGCTCTATATCACTCAGATATTCGAGAACTCAAAATGTCTAGAAACTGACCGCGCGTAGGTGGTCGCAAGCGAGAAGTCTGAGTACAGTGGTACCATTCTAGCGAAGTGAACTCTCCGACACTGGATACCATTTCTGATTCATCAAAAACATGTAACCAAAGCATTTGTACATTTCAGCATCATCATCTCTTATTTGTGTCATCTTTACATTAATAAACAGTTGTGTTAATTCAAGTGGGGCGATTGGTATCATTTCAAACCATCACACCCACATATATAAATATATATATACGAGCTATCTGCTTTTGAACTGAGCATGAAAAACGGAAAACGGTTTCGGAGGGTTCAAGAAATTACCCGTTTCAGTTCGGCAAGTTGGTTGACAATGGAATGGATCTAAATCTGCAATGTGTCATATTGAGGCAATTTTGAAACTACAAGTTCACGAGAAACACGGCAAAAGAAGAAAAAAATTACTCTGAACTATGCAAAGAATCACCACTTAGAGAGTCTTAATTTTGTTCAATCCTTGGAGATTTTCAAAATTCACCATCAAAGATGAAATATGTTTTAATTTAGACCTTTAAAATCTCAACAGTTGCTCTGCATAATACTGCACTGCCTTTCCCTTTGTTTCAATTCAAATCCAATGAACTGTTGTTTGAAACAGCCATGGTAAAGCTCCCTAAAGTTCTTGATGAGTTAGGGTAGGATATTGAATTTGTCTCGAGCAAAACAATGTGTCATTTTGTTCTTCGATCTAAAGACATTGAAAAATGTTGAGGTAATTTTAAAAATTAATATCCCAATGCATAAAAAAGTATTAAAAAATTGACTTAGTATTAAAGAATTAAAGTAGTACAAATTTGAATAAAAATAATCAACAAACTTCTATAAATCTGGCTTAAATTAACAGCTGAAGAGAACAAATGTTAAAAATTGATTGTTTATCATTTGGTAGCAGGTTACTGCCAAAAAACTGTTCTTTTGTTTCATGCATTTCTCTTTTTTTATATCGAACATTTTTCAACATTTCAGTGTCAGAGTTTTGTTGATAAAAAATAAAGTTATACATTCTTTCCAGTTATTCTAAATGAAATGCTTCCAAAGAAGATTTATTACCACGCATTTCATTCGATCAGGTCAAATTGTCGGAAATGGAGAAGAGTGTTGCGCAACACTGTTCATGGAAGTGGAGCTCACTAATGTAACACAAAAGCTACTTTTGAAGATGTGAAAATGCCTAGGTTTTAATCAAGCCTTATTTCTTAGGTTTATATTTGTTCGAAAGTTACTTGTATTGGAAAATATAAAACTTGGTATGTTTTTTTTTTAAATATATATACCAAAGGGGGGAAAAATGAAGAAACAATGGAACAGATTAAAATACTGAGTAACTGAATGTAAATTGACTTAGGGGGAATGCGGGACTTTGATACAATTTTTTTTTTTGGAAAGCTAAAAGATTTTGCCAACAGTGATGATTAGAACTAATACACTATATTTATACATTTGTTAATCTAATACAAGATTTCAGTCGAGTTTTGGTTTTAAATGACTTAATAAAATACTTATTACACTTTTTTCCTAAAAATGGATTTGTATCAATCTGTCCCATTCTAGGGGTACATTGATACACACGGAAATATCGAAATTAATGACGATTAATAGATGTAGAATTAAAGCAAAATTTGTTTTATCAATAAATTTTGCATTCCAAATCAAGATTTAAATATTTAACGAAGTAACAAACTTTTATTTTAATCAAAATTCATCATTTTTAATGAAACTGAAAAAATGAAGCAATAATGCCTCAAAAAATAATTTATCTCTACAAATAATAAAGGAGAAGTGTGTGTAAAAATGCTTTGGAGGGAGGGAATGTGTGCCTCTAAGCCGTTTTTCGAAATTTTAATTAATTAAAAATTATTATGCCAAAAGATATTTTTAAAAATTTATTAGAATTCGAGCAAACATTGTACGGAAATTTAATTTATATTATTGGAGAGGTAATTTTTTGCATTTTCAGATGGTGTAAAAATGATTTTTGTGCTGTAATATTTTCGTAAGTTATTAAGCAAAAACGTCGAAATTTCGCCTAATTTTTAATTAATTAAAATTTCAAAAAAAGGGCTCCGAGGTTCACATTCCCATCCTTCAAAGTATGTTTGTGCCAAATCTCGTAGCTCTACGTCTATCAGTCTGCCCTGTAGAGAACTAACACACACATTCTCCTTTATTATTAGTAGAGATACGATTTGAATTTTTCTTATATGTATATTTAATTTGGGAAAGATTGTAAACTTTGTAAATTGATTTCTCGCCTAGTGGCGTTTCGTATTAGGATGTAACTTTAACGAAAAGCAACTTGAGACTACATCTTGACTATTAAACAATAAAACCGCATCTGTCTGAATAAATATTATTAGTAATGAATTTTAGGTTGAAACTTTGATGGATTATCAGTGAATTTTAAGACTAATTATTTAATGCGGTTTATTTCCAAATTTAATAGTCTGCCTAAAATTGATTTTGGCAGTTTTTAACGTAAGACTGCGTTCCTCCCATTGGGGTCTCAGGAAGGAATTTGATTCACACACCAAAACGCCACAAAAAAACGTTGTATGAGGGATTCTCTATATCTCGGTAACTAGATATGTTAAAATCATAACTAATGTCTTATTTTAGAGATAAAGGGTAACAACAGAAGTTACAAAAAAAATAATTTGAAAATCGGAAAAGAGTCACGCGAGTAAAATAGTCCTACGCCTTTAACATCAGCGGCTGTTTGAAAAAGACAGCCTCAAGTCATTTCCCGCCCCCCCCCCTTAAACTCTTATTTTCTGCACTCTCCCTTTCTTATAATACTTAAAAGCTTATAAAGTATTCATTTTGAATATTTTTAGTAAATTTTTATAATATAGATAAAGACTAGAAAAGAAAAGAAAGAAAAAAAAAAAAAGAACTTTTTTTACCTTCTTCCTAATTATTTTCTGATCTTTATATTTGTATTATCATTGCGGTACACATAGTTTAATATTTTTAAGTTTTTTAGGAAAATATTATATTGAGTTTTATAGTTTAGTGTCTTTCATTGGAACCTGAATTTTAAAGATATTCTGAAAAATATTCTTATGAACTCTGTGATGCATCACTTGTTTGAAACTTTTAACCGAAATGACTACTCGTAAGATTTCTACTGTAAGATTATATGTCGGTACCTTGCTGTTAATTTACTTGAAGAACTCATTCCGAAACGCTAGAAAGAGTAAAGTGAAACTTAATTCATTAGTTACGCTATTGTCATCGTTCCGTCATTACTCTAATGATAGTCGCATTATCAAACCGATATTGTTGTCTCGAATCGGTTTGCATTTTGCAATTCTTTGCCATTCTTGTATCAGCCGTCTCGCCCAGTTATTTCTTATCTTTCGGTGGCATCAGTAAAAATCTTTTGTGCTTCGGTATGCGGTCTAGAGCTGATGACTTTCAGGTCTAAATCCTCTCATAATCCCGGCGTGTGAATTGTAGAAATTGAATATGAACTTTGAAGAATGAGGAAGCAGTGGATATAGTGGAATAAGCTTAAAATGCAATTTTCCCTCATTAAATTATAACGTCTGGAATGCTTTTAACGATAAATAATAATTTTCATAATTTTAGTTTTGAAGTGCTTTTAATTTTTATTTTGCTAGCTGTTGCTGATATAATAGAAATTTCTTTTCGAATTTTAGCCTGAATATTATTTTGGCCTTAAATTATTTTTATTTTAATTGGCTGAATATTGTTTAGTTTCTGTCATAAGTTTCTGGAACAGTTGAATGAAATATCGCCTGTGATCATATAAATGTTTCTTCGGTTTCTGAATTATCACAGTTCGCAGTGACTTGGTGCCAGAATCTCGGTTGCGGGCTCGAGGTTCGGTTCCACTGAACATCCGCTTTGTTCGTGAGCTTGGTGCTCTGCAAATCTTTCCGGATCAAACATCCTCCCGCTGGCGTGGTGTGGAAGTTTGAGGAGAGGTCAAAATTACAAGGTCCGAAACAGCCCTTTGAAATTAGACGTTAATCTTACTAATCCCAGCTCCTAAATGTTCAGATCCTTACGGCCGTTTTCGACGTGTTGAATTAAAGATTAGTATTTCATTTCGAAGCCAAAAGGGATGGCCACCTTAATTTTACAAAACTGTTGTCAAACTACGGACACATAAGCCCGCCATCCCTGTTTTGCAAGCATTTCCGCCTTCTGCATGCAGATTTATACAAAGAATTCTCCTTTTTCATCAGATAGGTTCATCAAGTCTTTGAGTTATTTACTGTTCAAAACATTTATGCATAGTGCAGATAACAGCTCATCCCTGAGTACATTCTCTGTTGGAAATCATACGATAATGCTTAACATCAAGTGTTCGTTTTTCGGGAATTTCTCTTTATTGAAATATCAAGTTTCATTTTAGTTTTTGGTTTTATACTACCCTCCTTGATTTGTTATCATGGCGTGCAAATAAATATCACGAATAGTTTTCTTTTTCATACAAAACTGGACGTTTCTAAAAAAAATTGTGTTTACTCCCCACTGCACCCCTCCCGCAACAGCACACGTGGCCATTGGTTTAAAAGGGTCGCTGGGTATTCGATACGCTGAGCTTTGTTGAAAGCATCAACTTCAGCAGATGGTGTGCCCTGCTGTTCTACTGCCACGTTCAAGCAGATGTTCGTGAAATTGCAGGATCGGATGGTACTTGGGGGTCGGTTTTAACATCTGCTTTAAGAATGTCTACGTGTATGTGTATTTGTAAATATTATGAAAAGTTTTAAATAATAATAGTGGATTTCTTCAAGATTTTCACACTTTTTATTTAAGTGATCAATGATCAGAAACACCCATACAAGGGAGAAGGAAAGAAAAATTCAATTGTGTGTCCTGTTAGCAGTTGGCTCCTACTTTGAAATCCTATGGCTATGTAATAATCGTATGGCATTAATGATCGTTAACAATCCCGTAGATTTTTCTAAGCATATATTTTAGTAAAGCAATCGAACTCGTTAAAATCAAAATCTGTTTGTAGTGTGAGATTTACGTATCTTAGTTTATGAGAAATTTTATAATATCATTTTAATAACAAATTGAGTGGAAATAAAAGGTAATTCCTAATGTTAAAAAAATCGAAATCATATTATTAACGCAGCCCTCTATAATCATTATTTCAGTCTCCTTTTTTGGGGGGGAGGGGAGGGGGTTAGATAATTTGTTTCAAACATTTTTGCTTTGTTTCAGCGAGCTTACTTTTATCTTAACATTATTAATAACGTGTAATAATTATTAATAATTGTGTCAATAGATTATAATCTATTGACACAATCGTCGGAATTATTTAAAGGTGAATTTCAAAAACATCTCCTATATCAGATCAAGATATCTTCAACAGAAACAATTTCATAGTTTTATTGGCTTCGAAATGTATTTTTTGCTGAGAAAGAGAATTTGAGGACACACATTGTTTTGAAATGCCAAGGAAATATGCTTCCATAAAGACTAAACGAAAAACGTTACTTATGCATATTTAATATGCTATGTTAAATAGATAGATAAATAATCTGATTTTTCCCTTCACTTCGGTCACTTATCATGAATAATTTCTCATTTGAAAGAACTGTTGATAATATATAATCTAACACAGGAATGCATATTCGTCGGAAGATGTCGAACTTGATTTCACCTTTAAACGTAATTTCGCGATAAATGGTTTCACTAAAGGTAGATTCAATTCTACTGGCTTCTTTTTTTATAGAATTATTATCTTATTTTATGTTGCCCCATATTGTTTCAAAAATATTTGGTATTTAATCACACTTCGACTAATCAGTTAAACTTCATTATTTCTCCTAAATGAATGATATCAGTTTAAGTCGAGAATGTTCGCCTCTCAAGTTTCTGGTATTCTTCCGCACATGGACGTCAATTGTAACGTGTGGTTAAAAGTAATCTTGCCTAGGTGACATGCAGCGCAATCATATTCCTATTGACATCAATAAAGATCTTGTAAAATTATTTAAAATTAACTCTTCCACTGACAGATTGTCTCTGATTTATTAAACAAGAGAAGAAAAATTGTACGGTTATTAAATTGATATCATAAAAAATATAACTTTTTGAATTTTTAAGATGGTGCAAAAATCATTCTCGTGCTTATAACATTTTCGGAAATTATGCTAAAATTTCGCTTAATTTTTAATTACTTAAAATTCTAATAAATATTTTTAATAATTCTGAGTTGCGGTGCACATTCCCACCCTCCAAAGTATGTTTGCGCCAATTTTCTTAGCTCTAGGTCCAGCGCTCTGCTCTATAGAGCGCCACATTACACACACTCATTTTCTCTCTTCTTTTTCTTCCAATAGAGATTGATAAATCGTTCAGAAGGGTTGTATTGTTTAGTCGCGTTATTTTCTTGAATAAACTTCAAACTGTTAAACCTAAACAAGAAAATTTTCGGAATGATTCTTAGACAGTGAATAAATGTATAATATTTAACGGATAATGTGACCATGTGATATCGTAACTCAACTTTCGCTTATCTAGATATTGAATATAAATTTCTAGTTTTCCTTTCAAGAAATTTCTATGTTCACGTGTGCTTGGCGAGGTCTGTTATCATTTACTTTTTCGTAGTAGAAAAAACTGTCACCCGTATTATGTACTTAGTATATTTAACATTACTATTTCTTTCACGTACGAAAGGGTTATGTGTAGGGTTGCCATACGTCCCGTATATACGGGACTGTCACCTTATTTCACTACTCAGTCCCGTATTACTATTTGTCCCGTTTTCTTCCTAAACTCCACGTCATTGTGATTTTAAGATGACTTGTGTCCAATTTTATAATTATGTGAAAGAAGAAAATGATATAATTAAGAAAGTAAAATCAACTTTAAAATATGAATGGAACTAAAAAGAATTAGCCTCGCATCTTTTTTATTATTTTACGTGTTCACTTTATTAGATTGCTTAATAAACTTTATCGATTTTTGATCATAGTAAAATGAACCATTACCTACCCACTTTTTTCATGTTTTATTTATTTAGCACTTAAACATCCCGCATCAATGTTTGGCAATTATGGCAATCCTAGTTATCTGAAGATCTGCTATTTGACATCGCAGGTGAAAAATTAGTAATAGATCAAATGATAATCCTCGTTGCAAAAATAACAGCAGATTATCTAGCCAGAATCTATTTTAGAGATTTATAAAATCGGTTTTAAATCGAAAGATAAGATTGGTTCTTTCGTAATCGCTTATGCTACTCTCAAAATAATCAAACCCTGAATGCTATTTTACTATTCAAAAGAAAGTTAAGAAGTTTGTCGACCGTATTTTGCCTTGCCGCTTGCTTGGTTTTTCCCAAGGATTGAATTTCGAAAGCAATTCTAATGCAAGTCGTTCATTGTCTTTTATATTGTTACCTCTTTAACAGCAGATATCGTTTTGCATTCACGGCCATTCTTATGTGTCCTTTAATTATAAAGGCTGTTTAGGAAAGCAGTTTTCGAGCATGTTACGAAACTGCGACTTGCACACACAGGAAGTCGGCGATGATTTACTGGTCTGTGCCTGTTGCCCATTTTGTTTCTTCTCAGCATGGAAAATACATTTGTTTATTTTTATCAGTGGCTGTCCGGCTTTGAGGTATAAGTGATTTCCATGTGTCACGCTGTTCGATGGCTTCACCTCGCAGACGATTAATGCGTATTCCGATGTCGTAGTATCGGATTTCCATCTTTTGTGGAACTATTTATTATCATCGAGTTTTACTATTCATTTGGTTGTGTTAAGTACATTGCATTATGGCCGTAATGGGAAATGCTTTATCTCCTATCTTATCAAATTCGATATTGTTTTCACTTAAGCATGAATTCAATTTCTTCTTGGCTTTCTATTCTGTTTTATGCAAATTAGATAGCACTTTTAGGTCGATGTAGTAGTAGTGCGTCTCTGTAATAAACGTAGGTAAGAATAAACCGTTTGCAATTGGGCATTTCCAGTGTTTAGATTGGATTTTTAAAACTGATTTGACCAGTGACGTGATCTGAAACGCGTCGTTAAAAATGATTTTTTTTTATCTATAGTAAAGATGATTAGGATATATCGTTTTTATTTTTAAAAATCTATCTGGATTTTTAAAATCTTTCCGTCATTTTTTCGTACTAAATATTACATAAAAGTAAATTCTAGGAATTTTATATATGTCTAGCGTTTAAATTTCAAGTTTATCTTGATGTCTCCCAAAACTTACAACATTCAAAATATCACTTGATTAATAGTTAGAAAACAAAGCTTATCAAAAATCATCATCAGTAGAGAAGTTAAAATGAGTGTTTAATAAATATGCTTATTTAATTTACTGCAAAAGAGTTGCGTAGAGTAAATATTGTTTTCCTTTCAATATTGAGTCCGTGTAGTAAAAAGCAGCATTAAGAAAACATTGGCTTAATTTGAGCAAAAAACTATTATAATAAAAAAAGGAATGTTCATAAATAGAAATAAAAAGAGGCTTTCTTCAGAAATGCTTCCTTTTAATTTGAAATATTATCGGATGCCACTTGAATCAAGAACTATAATAATACTGTCCTTTATACATTTGTTTAGTTATAGTGCAAGTTTCATCCGCTTGTAAACAAGGATTTGCTTGTTCGTAATCCTTTCTCTATGAAATTATCCGGATCTTTTCAAGAACCAGGAAGGCGCATGATGTTTTCTGTTTAGTAACTGCGAAGCATGTTTAGATGCCATTCAGAATTGTGGAAACGAAAAGGTTGATAAAATTATTTGGTACACTTGTAATAGATTATCCAAGTAAGTGGAATTCGTTAAAAAAAAGTGTTAAGTAAATTTTTAGGTATAAATGTCACCTATTCACGATCTCCTATCTAGAACTAAAACCATAGGTCTGCATACAGTTGCCATCATCATATATGTAAAGTATCTTTTTTTAAAATCATTAAAAAATGCCTTTAAGAGAAAAATAATAGACTTTTCATAACATTATTCCAATACACCGTTAAAGTTAATATATAGTAAGAAAATTGGATGATTTTTGTTTTACATCAGTTTTGGTATTCAACATATAATTTTAAAATGTATCCAAATTTATATAGTTTTGATATTTATCAACTTATAGTTTTAAGCGTATCCGAAATCTTTTAAAATATTTATCGATTATGTTTGTTTCAGTTTCCTGAAGTGTGAGAGGTTAAGACCCACTGAAACCTTACATTGCGTTTCAGTGGTTAGGGATGGCAATATTGTTACCAAACTGTTGCAGGATACCCTTTTATTATTCTAGAATATATATATATATATATTATTTTACTTCAAAATAAATCGACTTTTCTGTTTTGTTTTTGTTTCCGTAATCGCATGTTTTGAACAATTTTAACCTTTAGTTCTAACATACTTAACCACTGGAAAGAGCTTTTCAATAGTCAATAGCCCATATTAATAAAATTTGGACAGTCAAATTGGTCATTGAGTGAAATCGGCTGATGAACTAATTGTGATCCTTTATGGACAACTAGAAAATCACCCGTCATGGTATGACGGGTGCAAATTGGCTCTTAATTCGAGAGATTTTCCGTCAAATTTGATGTGTTTCAATATATATGATGCGAGAGAAATGTTAAACATTGATTGAAAACAAATAAAATAAACATATGTTTTATGACGGGAGATATTTTTTTTTATTTACATATTTCTTTATTCATAAAACCTCTTGGTTAACAACATTCCGTGTGAAGTATTTTTCGTTGTTTAACAATTTTCCTTGTACTTCAGATGTCTTTGTGTAAATTTTAATGTTGCCAAAAAATATTATCAAATTATATCATCACGAATGCAATAAATAACCAGATACATCGTGGCGTCCAAACTATCACGCGCATGCTATACCACTGACGTGATTTACTACTTTCTATTAAAAAACGGAAATTTGAAATATATGATTAATATAATTTAAAATTTCTCGGGAACTATTGATCATAGCGAGATAAATTTTATATCAATCGATAGAAAATTTTATTTCACTATTTTAGAACTATTAAATTTGAAATTAGAATGACAATTACTCTTTTAAATTTAAAATTACTGAAATTTAGGTTTTCTAACAATTAAATAATGCTTTTTAAACGTCTCGCAGTGCTATAGCGTGAGTTTTATTGTTGGTGACGTCAGAACGTTTTTGGCAACGTTCGACAAGCAGAGAAGTGCTTTGTTTTGATTAGAATTTCGAAAAAGAATTCCTTTGAAATTTTAACTTCTGACTTGCGTTTGACAAGCTGAGAATTTCATGGTTATTGAATTATTATGTACATATTTTTTACTATAATTTAATGCTTTACAATTATGAATTAGTTTACTATATTTTTTGCGATGAATACCGAGGAAGAAACCGTCGCAAAAAGACGGCGGATGACAAAGGAAAGGAAAGCATGATGGTCTATGGCAATTTGCACCCGTCATACCATGACGGCTGATTTTCTAGTATTTAATGATGGCTCAAATATTTTTAAATTGATGTGATGCGGAAGCTTTACAAACAGCACAGATGTCGTCCTTGTCAACTGACAGCTTTCTTTGCTTTGATAAGTTTTCCGTCCGAGAAAGTCCATGGTATTAGCAAGCGTGACATTAAACCATTGCATCAAATCTAAATCTTCTTTTGTGTTTTAGAATAGGAAAACATGTTTTGTATAACTATTGAATCCTGTGAATGTATTCTGTTTATTTAGTTATTCTGTGACGAATTAGCGAAACATTTTTTGCTATTTTTGAAAATTAAAATTATTGAAACCTTCCAGAAAAGCACAGTCGCCGAATGCTCGTATCTTGTTATGAGTTTTTTTAATTTTATTTTTATCTATCTTAATCTTAAAACAACCACTTAAGAATCTTATCATTCTTAATTTTTTTTATATTATGTTAATAGGGCATTTGTTTATGAACGTAGACCAATTTTCCTATGATAAATTAAACTTATCTTTCTCCTAAAGGATGTTTTCTAAATATGTTCTATCTAACTTACTGGAGGATGTGCACAAAGTTTGAAACATAAAATAGTGCATACTCAGATTAAAGTTTCGACGCCTTTGAACTTCTTTTCTTATCTTTCTTTCAGTTGTGGCTCAAAAGATTTTTTTTTTTTTTTTGGGTGGTATTCGTTCTATTTTGGCAACATGTATTTCCACGATATCGTTGCTTATCAAAATGAAGTTACGCGATTTGCTTGCTCACTAAGTCTTTTGTTATCCTTTAAATTTCTTAAATTTTGGTTTTTTTTTTTAAATCGTCATAAAAATAAACTACTCTATCAGACTGTCCGGCTTAGCTTTACCATTTTCCACTAGGATATTGCAATTTTATACGCACAAATAAATTTCAATAAATAGTGGAAGAATGAAAACTGGAATCTAATCATACTTGAAAAATATATGATCAGAAACAAATTGAAATGCTACTGGAACGGAGAATGTCCATGAAACTATCGTCTGATGCATGTGGAATGGTTTTGAAACACAAGCATTATTATTATCGTGTGTATAGATTATATTAAAGTACAGAATTCTCGAAAGGTGACTTCGATGTAGATATGTGTATTTAACCAGCAATTTGTCGTCAAAAAGCACTATCTCTATCAATTGCAGTTTTTCTGGCTTTGCTTTATCAATATTTCTACAAGATATTGTATACAGTCAGGAAAAGTTTCAATAAATAGTGGCAATGTATTCATTCTGAAATGTGATCAGAAACAAATTGTGCTGCTCTAGGCGAGCATGCATATTTGATACATGATGGAATGTTTTGAAACACCATAATTATTATCTTGCGCAGTAGATTATATTAAAAGTAAAGAATTTACTCGAAAGGTGATTTCGATGTGAATATCTATTTAGCCGTGTTTGGAGTAAATGAATAAAATAATGTCTTTGAATTCGGCCTCAGGTTTTCTTATCATGAGATTTCTTTAAGAGTAGTCCCATACACTCGTCTTCATAGATATGTAGCAATTTCTATCGATTGTTTAAGACTATTTTTCATCATAGAAAATTTCAGAGACAAGCATAATACAGTTAATTGAGTAGATTGGGACATTGTATGCTATAGGGATGACTTAACGGCGCTGCCTTTTCGACGGAGATTTCATCTGAATCCAAATTACAGGATTGTTTTAACTCCAGATGTCCTAGGCATTTACAACTCTCATTTTCGCTGCTGCTAATTCATCTCCAATATTATTTTGGAGAATTGTGCTTGGCGTCGTCAGCATATTGTAAGTTGCAAAATACAGAAGCCTCTCGACTTACTTTGATTCCAATTCGTACTGAAATCTCGTATGTTGGTTATATTTTTCCAACACTATTTTCATTCAAATGGGTTAAAAAATTGTACATAAGACACAAAAAATCAAACCTTGTGCGTATAATTATTGTATCCATGTCATAAAAAAATACATTATATGTACACTACTGTACGTACTGTAAACAAAAAATACAATCTGAGATTTTATTTAGAAATTTAGATTTATTTTTTGTGATCGTAAGAGCGGACGTCATAAATCGATGAAAGATGTACTCTACTGTGGTGATGTCTTTGCCTCCACATCAGAATTTGAAAAAGGAAATCTACATATATGTGATTTAATTTTTGATAAGAACCCTTGCACTATTTAAAAGTATTTAAAATTCAACTATTGTATTTAAGAAATTTTGAAAAATTCTATGGTTAGAATTCCAATGAATGGAATGCCTTCTAATTAAGCTTCAAGTTTTGGACTTCTTTTTTATGGTATAGCTCTCAGATATAAAGACAGTTTAGGTTATCGTAACTTTATAAGATTTAGATTGTAATGTCAGAAATATATTTAATAAAGCTTTAATTTTATCCAGATTTGAAAATGTCAGTATTTCAGGATTATTAAGTCTTTCATGCTAGAAAGCTTCATGTTGTGAGACATTGTAAGGTTAGGCTGTTATGTTGGATGCAATTTCAGAGCTGATATCGAACATCTCGTGAATATATCTCCAAATTCATTCGTTTACCATATTTTTGTTTACCTTAAAAAAAGAACTTACAGTATGAAAACAACATAATCAACATATAAACCTTTATTTTTATTCTGTAAACGCTGAAAATTCTTTAAGATCTTCCCTTATATTTTAAATTCTTTAATACAAAATATTTATTTTGCGCGTAACTTTCATGCAAAACGCCAAGGATGCTTTGACATTTAATGAAATCTTTTGAAGAAATGAAAAATACCTCTATGAATTTTTTTTTACATCCTTTAGTTTTTTAAAATAAAGTTTCTCAAATGTTGACCTGATCCATTTTTGTTTATCTGAGTCTTAGTAAATGATTTTTGCTTTCATTTACTAAGGCAGACGGATATAGATCTTACCAAATTCAGCTTGATTACGATATCTTGCCTCCCCATTGTATTAGTTAAGTTGCACTTGACTACAAACTTTTATGTTGGCTGCTAAATTTTTTTTAAAAATTATTACTTTTATTGGATAATTTTCCACATTCTTTTTAAGTTTTGAGGATGATTTAAAGGCAGCAGAAAGGAAAACTGTTACAGAATATTACAACACTGAAAAATAATTATGGTTGCTGTTTATAAAAATTGAAAAGATCCATGCCGTGATGGCAAAATGCTATTTAGGGTATAATTACGATGAGGTTTAGGGAAATGACTTTGATTATGGTTCGGAAAATGATAAAATCTTGACATGAATGATTATGTGTAAATTCGGTTATTAGCATTTTTAAATTTGAGTTTATTCAATTGATTTTTTCACCAGGCTTATATCTGTGACTTCATTCCCCAAAAGTTCCATGTAACTTTTATATTGTCTTAATTTTCTGTAAACTTTGAATTCCTTTTCTTCTATGGAAATTTACACATTACCAAATGTATAACCTTATTAATACTTTTTCTCGATATTCTGCAATGTTTGCTTTATGTAGTCGTAAGATTTAACCAGTATTCAGCTTTATGAGCGCAAATCTATATAAAACTCATCGTTTACCATGTTTGGCTATGTCACTTCCGAACTTGGCCTGAGGGATTTTGATGAAACTTGGCACACATGTTCCTCATTTGCCCGCTTGAAGTATAGGAGGGGTAAACCCTAACACAGTCCCTCAGGCAGTTTCAGACTGAGGCAGTTTCCAAAATGCATGTAACAAGCCTTGATTGGCACGATTGCCGATTTTGATGGGGGGTGGTATCAGATGTGGCCTTTAAAAAAGAAAATATCATAAGTGGGTGTATCGTTTCAACAGTATTGTTATACTAGATTTCACTGTATTTTTGTTTATTTGAAATTTATTTTACGCAGAATGGGAACAAATGATAATTGTTGAAATATTAATTGAACAGAAAGAAAATAAGATTGAATGAAATAAAGATTTTATGAAGATGAATATTTGGTCTCGACTGTCCTACTGTTTATAATTTGAAGTGGCCGCGGTACAATTAGTAGGTCTCAGCTTTGGGGCCGGAGGGCTCAGGTTCGAAACCCAGTTCCACGAAAGTCCACTAGTGTATGGGGCCTGTTGCACAGTTAAATCATACGTGAGTGGTCAAACGTCCTCCGTTGGTGTGGGACGGAAGTTTGGAGAGGGGTTATATCAGGTGTCGTCCTCGTCATCTGACCGAGGTTTAAAATTGCAGGTCGATCCCAAAATAGCCCTCGACTTCAAAATGGGACGTTAATATAACTAAACTAAACTAATTTATAATTTGAATTGGCAACATTTGAAATGCGTTGCTACGAGGAGACTGACAAGGAGAGAATGCTAATTAGGCATGAGTTTCTGATGATTTTATTATACGTCCTAAAGAGTGATATTTATTTTAAGAGGTGCCAAGATTTTTTCATTACTATCAAAATGTCATTTCAATTATATCCCCTCGTAAATTGCGTACAATTAACCTATTCAGAAATGAATAATATGCGTAGATTCGAAAAAATTTCAAGCTCATTACTTAAGATTTAAAATGTAATGAAAAAAGAATACAATATAATAAATATATATTATTTTACACTTAAATATACAGTTTTGCATTTTCTCAAAGTTTTTTTTTTTTTTAAATTTGGTACGCATGGTGTAAATTGTTTTACATTGTTTTATATTGAATTTATATTAAAATTGTCTGTAAGCATTAGCCATTTACGCGATACCTTTTTTACTTATTTCTGGGTAGTAATATTTTTTACGATACTTTGTTGTTCCTGCTACAGAATCACTTAACTTTAGGACAAAACATTTATTGACACACAGGGGACATGAAGACAGCATTAAGAACATTACAACAGCTACGCGCACAGCGAAGCACACAGCAAGTGAGTAACATCGTTATGACTCGAAGAAGAGATGCGCTAAGTAAAAGCGGGCGCTGATTCTAGATAATTCATGCGCGCAAGAAAAATAGTTCTCGCCTCAACAACCACCCCTCCTGCAGTGATACGTTTTCAACAAAACAAATATTACAAGACATATAGAACATAAATATACACATATACAGTTGAACGTTAATGAAATATTTTTTTTTTTTACTGTAGCGGTTCAACTTCTCTTCGTTTACGGCCTTTGTTAGAAAATCAGCAATTAACAATTCAGTTTGAATATATTTCAATTCAATTACATTGTCTTCCAATAAATCCTTCACAGAAGTGAAAACGCCTGGGGTTCATGTGTCTTGATTTATTCGAAGAGCAGGTGCCTTTAATCCACTGAATTGCTGTGACTATCTGATTTAAATTACAAATTTATAAATTGTTTGCACTTTAGCTCGGATAATAAATTTACAATCCAAATGTCTTTACAAATTTCCAGAAATTGCAAATAACTCTGCTTCACATGTTGAGAGACTAACACTTTTTTTTGCTTATATTTCCAGGAAATTAATGAATTACCTAATAAAATTACACCACCAGAAAATGATTTGCCATTTTCTGCATTTCTAACTGGCATCAGAGCTAGCATTCACGAAGCCAAAATTGTTATCATAAAACAATTTTTATCTTTATGCCACATCAAAATACCTTAACTCTTTTGTAAAATGTAATGTCTTTTCTGGTTTATGATTAAATTGCGACAAATAACATGTCACAAGTGATATATGTCGCGTTCTATTAGCTAATATAACAGTTCACCAATTAATTTCGTACCATGTATCAATCCAGTTCATTTGTAGGCGGGAAGCGCTCTTATCTTCCCACACAATTGGGTTTTAACACTTTTACATTCATTTAGTATATTTAACCAGTAATGATTCCATATTCAGACTGGCGATAAACTAATACCATTTTATGTTTTACAATTTCCATACCTAAAAACTTAGGGTTTGTT
>BGPR01002277.1:142088-185147 GCA_013235015.1 Araneus ventricosus | reverse complement strand
GATAGAATCTCTGTTTAGTAAGGATATGTTGAGCCTTCTAAACCTTTCTTAATCTAAAGGTTAGTAACATTCAGGGAATGTGTTCCTGATAGAATTCTCACATTCTGATCAAAACGACGATATAACGTGTTCTTTGCATACCATCTAACCTTTTTTAATTACGAAGTATGGAACTAGAAATTGTATAGACAGAAAGTTCATCCTCGGGCTTTTGGTGAATCTTCATTTTTAGATCTCCCTAAGTTTGAAAATAGCACTTTTGGACCTGTGTCTAATTTGAACAAAGTTTTTCTACTGGAAGTTTCTCTGTCTCTCCTTCAATATGCAGGGAACACAATTACTAAAAAACGCAACGCACAAGATAGACAAAATTTCGCATATGGTTTTATTATCAAGATTGCAGATCTGTGCTTAATTTTAGGCTAGGCATATCTCAGGATAAGTTGTCTTCTGTCCGTGTGTATTTGCACGCGATAACTCAACAACGCAACAAACCAGTGGCGTAGCGAGGTTAATCGGCATCCAGGCCATAATATGATTTTTTCGCATCATCAATGGCTTAGCATGTTTAAACGGCGCCGGGGGGCATGGTATTTTTTTCGCATCCTCATCGTATTGGACTTTAAAAAGTGACATAAACGCATTAAAGTTTTGTGAACATGACCAGTGATGCAGCGAAGATAGTGGCGCTAGGATTCTTTAACCCTAGTCGTCATCAGTGGCCTAGCAAGCGTAAATGATGCCCGAGAAATGGTTTAATTTCAAGCCCTCTCATTACAATTTGCTGTAAAAATAATATAAACTCAGTAATGTATTATTCTTTTTAAAGCCACAGCGTCCCCTAAATCTGGCGCCCGGGGCATCTATATCCCAGTACCCACGGTCTCTACGACACCGCAACAAGCTTGATAAGTTAAATTTTATATGGGAATTTCACACTAAATTATGTATCTGTATCTAATTTGGAACCAATCGATGAAAAGAAAAAGGTCCGAAATACATACTCGATTCTATTTGTTATACTGGAAAGCCAAAAACAAAACACATCCTCTTGTGTAAGCATACGAGACAGACGAGAATAATGAGACGGGTTTATTTGTAAGGAATTTGCTGATAATTATTAAAAGTATGTGGTTATTTTACAACAGCTTTAATTATTTATTAAGATTTTTCTAAAGAGATTAAATTTCTACAAGGTTCTTTAGGTTATCTTTAGGTTATCAAAGACATGTATTCATGGTAAAAAGTATTGAAAATTATACTTTACACGTATTCAAATATGAATCTTTCTTTATTCGATACTTTCAATTTACATTTAGGTTCTGTCGGTGACCAAATCCTCTCTGCATGCTCAGACACTGATAATTCATGTAAGTAACAGAGTTTAAGTTTATTAGTACATCCTTTGTAAAATACTTTCATCGTTTCCATTTGATTAATTAGTTGATATAAAACTTCGCATACCATGATGGAAAAGTATCAAATTAGATTAATTTATAATATTTTTTAAACACTTAATTTCGTTATAAAATGTAATATGCTGAGAAAACATAGCCTTTTACATTATGAATATGGAAAATAGTCAACTTTTTTCGAATAATTTCCGAAAAGAATTATATTCGTAAACTTGCTGTTAACCATTACTTGAAAGGCATTTAAAAAGGTTTAACGAATGAGATTTTAAATTGTATGAATATTTTTTATCTCAACATATATAAAAAAAGATCAATATACAAAATGAATAAAAATGCATTGCTGCTGCTTGAAAAATTCAAAAAGGTATTCTGAAGTCATTATGATGCATCAATAGGAATTCAGAAAGGCATAGTTTTTAGTTAAATAGTTTTTATGCGCATTTCATCTTCAATTTCCTGCCATGGACAAGTTTTACATCGAGTAAATTTATGAGGATTCGATAAAAATGAATAAAAATTTTGACATTTCTCGTTTTATTAATATCTCTACGTAACCAAATTTTTTAGTAAAAAGAAAAGGATTATTATATAAGTAATTGCCAAGTAAACTGAAGCATAGAATTCATTTTAGGAAAAATTTTCCTAAAGAGTACTGAAACACAGAAAATATATAAATGTTAAAGCAGATGCGCTTAATAGCGAATTCTGCTCTCGCTGTAATCCACTGCAGAAATTAGTGCTCACTATCGAGACAAAACTGATAATCTGCAAAAATCAAAGGTTTATACACTCAGTGCATGGTATTAAAAACTGATCGCGTGTTAATTCAGCCCAACTCTCCGCGCTCTCTCCTCGGTACAGGTCCGATTCTAGAGCTGAAGCCGTTATCGTGCCATTTATTTCAACCGCTCTCTCATTCTATAATACCTTCACTCGTTTAATATAGTGTATTTAAAATTAAAAAAAAATCGCAACTTCCTTATTGTCAAAACAAAACAAAAATCTTCTCAGGTAGAAGAAATCTTGATTCATGCCTTAAACGAATTGGCGGCAAGTTTAATTAATTAATTCATCAGTAGAATTGCAAATATAAAGCTAGTTACAGAGTTAATTTTTTTGACAAAGACGTTTCCTTATATTCTTGGAAAAGGAAAATTTAGCAAACGCCTATTTATTTATTTCTTCAGGTCATACCTGTTGAAAGGTATAATAGGAAAACAAAAAACAAAGATGCATATATATTAAAAAAACTGAAAAGCAAACATTTATTATTCAATCACATGTATTATAATTATTCCACTAAATAAAATATTAAATTAGAATTGCACTATCCTTGCGTTCTTACTTGCAAGTTTGTAAGTTAACCCTTAAAGGACCCGATTAAAAAAATTGATTTAAAAATCTTTTTTAACTTGCATTTCTTGAATAAAACATAGTAAAAATACTTAAAAAAATTCTATATTGTTTTAAGAATGGTGCAAAAAAACAATTTGTTACCAACTGACAACACTGGGCTTTGTTTCATGAAAACATTTCCTTGATAAAATTCTGTAATATTAAACACAGACGAATTTTAATAACTAGCTGTGTGGCCCGGCGTTGCACGGGCTATCTCGAATAATGTGTCATTCTCTGGCGGAGAGAAGAAGTGAGGTCATGTGACACAGCCCAAAATTCTCTCCTAAATAAATAAGGAGAAAAGAGTGGTTCAAACATTCCACCCGCGACCGAAAAATCGACTTATTTTTTTAAAAAATCTTTATTTTGTAAAAAGCTATTATACCTGGCGAAATGAATGGTCTATCCGATTCCGGAATTATTTTTTTGTCTCACTTTAGTACGGAGGGCAGAAAATAGCCCGGCGTTGCTCGGGATCTGTATTCTTTCATATGCCCGCTTCCAGTTTATTTTCTACAAATATGTTGTCTTTTTTAGAAATATCTCCTTTGAGTCCTATATTGTTAAATTAAAACTTTCAAATCAAGCCTCTTTACTACCTTAAAACAGTATGGTTTGAATGAAAACACGAGAGGTTTGGAAAAAGAAATTTTATTTTAAACTTTTAAATAATAAACCGTTAAATAATTAATACAACTTAAAAATGAATAATTATACTTCCGAAGTTTATAAATTAAAGCATGGTATTAAAACCGATTCTGTTCCTTGCAAAAAAGGCCGACTCCTCGACTTTTCATCCCTGATATAATTAAACAAATGTAACTACCATTTATTCGAACTGGCATGAAGCAAGATACACTGCATACATGAAATCTCAAAGTAAAACATCACAAAAAACAACATTTTCAGTAAAAATCCCATTTGAATGATTTAATTTCCCTGTTTCTTTGCATCAATTGCCAAAATCCGCACACAACTCCATCCATATTGCATTGTTGAGGGATCCATATTGCATTCTTGCAGCTTTCAGCAATGAAAGAGAAACACGCAATTAAATATTTGTTCAAACAATAAAAATGGTTTGAATTGCGTTGCAACAATGAAAAGTATTGTTATAAATTAGTTTTTAATTAATATGTTTTTTACTAATTAAAATTTCGGAATTTAAATGGTCAAAACGGATATGCAGCCTCAAGTGGAAAAATCAATTTATTATTATTTTTTTTATAAGCACTCAGGCTGCCATCTATAGGTTATAAATTGATTTAATAAAATTTTCAATATGTATCCTATTGGTAACAGCAGGCATTAGAACTTTAGTCTTATTCTCAAGATTTTAGAAGACAAAATTGGGTATGTTACTTAAAGGCAACATTGGGCATTTAAGGGTTAATTTCTTCTGACAAATTTTTTATTATTGCAATTGAATCTAAATTAATTGCTTTTGGCACATCAAGTATCTCTTGAGAAATCACAGAGTTTGAGTTCTGTTAAGGGCAGCCGCCCTTTATGTTCAGCTGCCTTCATAGAGAGCGGTAACCGTCAGAACTGGGCTTGTCTTGGTAACATCTGGCGTCCTGTGTGGCTTATATCTGAGAATACCGTCTAGTAGTCCATTAATGTTGCGGCCAAACTAAGAGACAAATATACTTTTTAGATGTGTTCTATCATGTATGAAAGTTTCGCCTGCCAGTTTTGAACCATCTTGTATACTTCAGAGTACGTTATTCGATACGTCAATCCGAAGAAGCGCTTACCAAAGGAAGCCATAAGATGAATAATTTTTGTCTTTCTCTAAGATACCTCTGAAAATCAAAAAAAGGCTTTTTTGTAGAATAATATTTCAGATATTTATGCTGATTTTTGCAGATCTGGAAGTGATGAATAATTTCTAACTATTATTTCAGATTCAAAATATGCTTGTGAATTAGTAGGAAATGTCTTAGGTAAGTAAATAATGTTAAGAGATTTTGTAAACAATAGTAAAATTTTATTTAAATTTGCTACGAATGTTATTGGCTTGTTTAAAATTACTATTTATACTTTTTATAACTGTTAAGTTTAATATTTTGTGTGGTTATGTAATTATTTTGTCTTGTATTAAATAGCTCCCATATTTTAAGAAGATATTTTTTCCTTGTTATTCAATCTTTACCGAGGCATTAATCATTCAAGCCGTAGCATGGAAACGAAGCATGGAAGTTTAAATTTTGAAGATTAGTTTATACAATGATAAGTAGAAATCTATGCCGTGGAAAATTTTCTCCGAAATCATTACTTTTTTATGAGAGAAGCTATATATATTTCTTTTGAAAAGGAATCTGAATGAAAATCTCTGTGGAGCTCGCTCAGGAGATACAATATAAGCTCACTGATACACTATAATTCAATTATTTTCATTATTCTGATCATTATTTAAAACTGGAAACGTATAACTTTTTTAAAGAATTTTAAGTAGTATTAAACAAAGGATTAAGATTCAGTGATGGCTTCATTGCCTTCAGCGAGATCTGAGGAAAAGATTCAGGTCTGAGTACTTAGAAGCACTAGTTCAGAGACCTAAACGCACGAAAATGTTGGCTATCGGCGTTGGAGACATCGTTCTCGTCGATAGTGATCACAATAAACGTATTAACTGGCCACTCGGAAGGAGTCACTGTGATTGTTCCTGGCAAAAAAGGAATAACCAGATTGGTCAAGCTAAAACTGCCCGTGGAGAAATTATTAGACCTATCAAGTGACTCTGTAGTTTAGAAATTACTGCTGCTATATAGTTCCATTGTTAATTCCGCTCACAATACCCAGTCTAAAACTCAAGAGAGGCAGTCAACAAGTTCTGAAGCATTCCCATCAAGTGAAACGAGTGCGACGGTTAAAAATCCCCAGAGACTGGATTTGTGATTTCTTAATTATTGCTCTTATTGTTACTTCTTTCTTGATTTAAGAATATGAGAATAATAAATTTGTTTTCTTTAACTTTAATTTTATATTTTCACCAGAACAATATGGCGATTCCTTAATGGAAGTATGTAAGAAGGCTGTTGATGCATTGAGTAAGTGTAAATCAAAATATATCAATCTTGTTCTGTGGATAATTTTTTTTATTGCAGTATATGCTTTGCCGATCTTCGCTGATATCACTGGCCACCTTCTTATACGATATTTTAGAAAGTTGTTGCAAATTGTTCAACTTATACATATGCTAGCACGGCTTTTTGCTACGTATTGCAATTCTTAAACAATAAAATATTATATTTTAACTTTTACTATTTTGTATAATATACTATATTTATATTTTATTTAACATTCATTTTATTAAAATGCTTATATTATAAATATAATTATAAAAAAAACTTTTAAAAAACCCGCTTTTACCAATGCACTAAAAAAGAAAAAAAAATTCTCAAAAATCTGGAGGTCAAAACAAAAATCTGAAAAGCTTGAGGCGCAGGTAGAAATGCTGTAAGTAGATTAGAATTATAATCACATTTATAATATATTTTATATGTTAAATGTTCAATAACATTTCGTTTCTTATGATAATCATTGTGCTTTTATATCTTTCTCCTATTGTTTTCAGCGCCTCACGCTTTTACAATTTTTGTTTTGACCTCCAGATTTTTGAGAAAAAATTATTATTTTCTTTTTTAATTCATTGGTAAAAGCATTTTTAAAAAGTTTTTTTATATTTATTATTTTCTAGTTTTTAGTCTTTAATTTATGTCACAATTCAGTATTATAAACATTTTATACATCAACTAACTAAAGCAATTATTTTATTGAAGAAGGTTCGATAGGATGTACGTAATGGACCCTATGCTTTATTGTACCATATGAGAAAATTGTGATTATTTATGCGTTATATTATTTATTATAATTTCTTAATATAACGGAATAAGAATCGACTTACTGGTTTCTAATGAACTTTTTAATTAGATATTTCTCATTCTGTCCTTTTAGTTCTCAAAAATACTATAGATGGCGCCATTGAAACTTACCGAGTGCAAACGTAATTTTGCGATTTTTTTAAAAAAATGATAATTGAGAGCTCTAAAAGTATTAAAATATTTCATTGTTATCAAGACCCAATAAATATACAAAATTTCAGAACTCGAGTGTATTAAGAAGTGAGTGAAAAATCGATCACAAAATTTCAACCTTACATACATACAAACATAAAACATTTCGAACTTAGTAAAAGCGTTTAAAAAGAAGCTAGATACCTCAAAGTTTCAAATATTCATTAGAAATTTAAAATACATATGGATTCAGATGATTCTTTAATGTCTAATAACGAATTAATGTGTTGAACAAAACAAATTATTTATTCACGAGGAAAAGTATAGGATTATTCTTTACAGTATTTAGATTTAAATCCTGCACTGTATGATAAATTTTAGTTAGAATTATCTTCTGGTTTGAGGTTACAAAAGGTTATTCAGATAATACAGGGAACCATTCTTAGGAAAAAAGTGCTCTAACTATAATTTATTTTTCTTTCTTTCTAAGAATCCTTTTCAACTGTTTGGGTTTTAAGCACCATGGTGTTGTGAAGTGTCTGAGGATTGGCTTTTGTAGCAGTCTCTTTCTCTTATATGAGTTTTTATTTTCCAAGCATAAGTATTGAGCATAGGTATTATAAAGAAAATTATCCGGTGAGTGTATGGTGAAAACAGTCCAACAAGCAGGATAATGAAGAACAACGCTTTATTCACGAATATTCCGGAAAACACGAAGCACAGATGACAAGAGAAACAGCACTTGTACAAATTAGCAAAACAGACAGCAATTCACTAATAATAACAGCAAGAGCACTTTCAATACCGCTTACCGTCTATCAGCTTACTAGCTCGCACTGAGAATAAAATTCCAAAGAGAGATTGCAAAGGGGTTCGCACTATAAAGATGATCTCAGTCGTTCAGACACATACCCAGACGTTCAGTAACTGCGGGCAATTATCCCGACAGGACGTGAAGTCACATGGAATCATCTAATACACTCTGTATGTCTTTGCTCCTAATAGAGATATCGAGAAGATTCTAATATTTTTGAGGACCTTCATTTTGTCACCAAAGTCTCCACATGTCGCCAAGTCGCCAAAATGGTTTCCAAGTTTGTCGCCAAGGCTGGAGTGTTGTCTTGACCTGCTCCCGATAGCTTGTAAGAAAATCTGTAAATGTCTCTTTCCAACCATAGGACTAACATGGCTGAGAAGCACAATTACAGGTTCACAACAGTATAAACAGAGGTATTGAGCTATTACGAGTAGAACTGCTGAATATAATTATCGTCTCGAATCGCATTTGAATTTTTATGGATATACTGTGAGCTATGGCAGACTCGACTTTCTAAATATATTTATTATTCGTCGTTATTTTGACGTGTATAAGCTGACAGAATGCGCTTGATGCATTTTTATAACTTACATTTCCGTTTAAAAAGCCGAGTTTATTAAATGCTTTTTCTGCAAAATATTTGAAATTATCTTCAAAGTTAAGTTTAATATTTTATGCATTTAATCCATTCTCGAATATTTCTGATTTTTATACGAATTTACTTTTTTTTCAGAGGCATAGACAGTACCACAGTAGGTAAGTCTAAAATCGTTTAGTGAAATAATTTTCATTTGAGCTTTTCCCGTTTGTAATTGGATAATGATGGTTGTCAGTACTTCCAATATTAAAAAAAGTGCATGAGATTATAAGAAGCCAATTGTTCTCGTTTCTCGAATTATTATTCAAACCATGGAAAATGTGTTTATTTATAAAGCTATTACAAGCTCTTCATTCAAAATGTAACGCATAGTGCCTTAATTTAACCCTTTCTATGGCCGTGACAAGTATACTTGCCACCAAATTCATGGATTTTTAAATGCAATTTTTAAGGTTGGCGTAAGTTCTTGTCAAATTTTTTGATGAAATAAAAGTCTAGATGCTCCATTTTCCCATCTGAAAACATAACGAAGTATCTTAACTTGGTAATTAATTATTAATTAATAAAATTAATTAACCAAAAATTAAAGCCATCCAATAAGCTAAATGAATTTCTTTTCTTAAACTAATCTCACTCCCAAAGTTATTTTATTATACCACTACTATAAAAGTCTCTTTAAAGGGTTAAGGTGTGAAAATTTTTGCGTGATACTATCAGCTGACAATAGTTTAATCAAAGTGGTGAGAAGGGGTGGATTACTCACTAAAAATGATACAAAATTTTTATTTTATTTAAGAGATTAACTTAGTTTTTACACGTGAGAGAGATTTGCTAGTTACTAAGAATAATCTTCAGCATACAACGGTTTATTTAAACAAGACGCTTAAATGTGCATTATAATTCAAGTATTAAGTTTTCATTCAAAACCTTCGAACGTTCGTACATTTTGAATAATATCCATATAATAGAGCTATAAATATTTTTATTAATTTATTAGGAAAGACAAAGGCTTAGTAATAGTAATCTTAAGTCTATTTACTTCTGGTTTCATTAAAAAATGGGTTCAACTTACGGAATTGGTATCCATATATAGGTAGTTTGACACTTCTAATATAAATGTTGTTCATAAAGACACATAATATGCAGTGAACTGAGAAAAAGATAATGCATCATCAGTTAAAATAAAATAAATACATAGTTGTATTTCTTTTATCTTTTCAGTTTCTACGGCCATCCTAATAATGGATTTCGCGAGAGCACAAACGCTATGCACAAGCGAAGGAACAACTTACATGGATATTTTCCTCACCAACTAAAAGATGTTTTTGCAGAATTTCTTCGCATAATTGTAGTTTTACACTGTAAATAAATAAAAATTGAAGGTTCATCTAATGAATAAAAATTTATATAATTGTGTAGCTTAACGTATTTTAGATTAAAAGAATCAGAAGATGATTCCTTGATTATTCATTTTTCGTTTGGTATAATTCCATATTATTATTTTTAATACAAACTTTTGTCAGTTTAAATCTTGTTTGCCGTTTATTAACCCCTCCCACAAAACATCCTTCTCCAGTAACTTCTTAATATAATGAGTACAATGTTGCATACATAAAAGAAAAACGTAATAAATGTACAGAAAAGTGTAAAAGTAACACGCAGTTTTCAGTTTTACTTTTGGAAGGAATAGCAAGTGTGTATACATCTCTTAGTGGCTCTCCGAGCGGAAAAGATTTATAGTTTTGCTAATTTTGATACTAATTATCTCAGCAACTATTAAACAAAAATAAAAGCCTCTATTTACAGGAAATTTAATACTTTTAAATTTAATGCATAACGTGTACATAAAAATCGAATAGTTGTTGAAATAATCATGAAAAATTTTAAAAAAGCATGAAATCCAAGATGAAAGCTCGAGCTTCCGACCTCTTCCTAGCACCAGGGATTTCTAGTATGTTAAATAAGAGCCCCCCACGAACATGTGTACCCATTTTAAAAACTGTATGAATTAATGCTTTTTTCAACCCCTTCGCTGACTAGACTATAAATGCTTTTTACTTTCCTACTAACCAGCAGGATAAATATATAAATAACCTTGTATATTTTTCGGTTTTTAACTTTATTCTGTATGCAATAAATAAGGAATTAGGGTCAGTTGGGGTAATTGGGGACGAATTTTGCAGACTCTGTCATTTTTTCCTGTTTAAAATAATAGTATACAAATGGAGAAAATGACTATATTTTTTGTGAATGCATAGATATATTCTGCAGGGTTCATTAAACGATGCCTCCTTTCAAAAATAATTTAATCAACCTCACTTTTAAGAGCGTACTTATTTTACCCCGAAGTGTTTCCAATTACCCCAGAGACTGCTGGGTAATTGGGAACACGCATCTCGGCTTCTGATCACACTAACGAATTGATTTGAAGAGAACGTATTTGAAATGATTAGAAACTACTGTATATTGCCTCAAAATGCATTTAACTGCCTTTCTCCAATTATCACAAAATACTGTTTTCCAAACGCTTTTCAGCAAAAATATCTTTTATTTCATGGAATATAGTATATAGACTATTATAAATAATTACTACCTTCAATTTGGTGTAATTATAAACATTCTAACACAAAAGTTACCGGGTAAAGTTCGGAAATGAATCATTATGGAAATTGAAATGAATGAACATTATGACACACTAGAAAGAAATAGGCAAGACTTAAAAATCACACATAAAAATTATTGAAAACAAATAGTTCAATTAAGTAATAGAAGGTAGATTTTTTTCACTTGAAATCAAAAGTTCTATTCAATATTCTACTAATTTTTCTTTGACATTTATACTACCTGAAAACCAAATAATTCTTTCCTACAATCTAATTCAAAGATAGGATGTGGGGGTACAGTTTTTAACTGACTCTCGGAAATGGCAAACTGATCATTCGTCACCGAAACAAATTTTGATTTCGGCAAACTGGTAGTTCTCAAACCTGCCATATCATCATAGTCACCACCGTTAACTTCTTGAATCCCGCAATGTACGAATAATGTGCCGTCATTCTGGCACATCCAACGTTATTGATAAAAACAAAGAAATTTATTGAAAAATCAACCATGGATAATTTTTCAATTCTTCCTCCATCTCCGCAACTTCTGTATCTTATTGAAAAGAGCCAAAATCCTCATCTTCAAATTCCTCTATCAGTATCACGTTTCCTTCTTTCTCGTCATCAATTTCTAGTTTTCTTCCATACTTGAAGTCAAACGGGCTTCATATCACTATTAACAAACAACTTTCTTACGTAAAAAATAACATGTAGGTAGACCACATGGTAAAATGTTTTAAAATGCCAGTTGTTAATTTGACATAAGACAGTGAACTTTACTGGCAGGGCAAAAAGCAATCGCATTTCTGGATTTAAAATTGTTACCATAGAATAATAAATTATTTATAATACATAAAAATACAGGTTTAAGTAACATTTGAAACCTGTTCCCAATTACCAGAAGTGAAAATTTTCAGGGGTAATTAAGAACCCTAACCTGCTCCTGAAGATGAAATCCCAAAACAAAAACTGAAGTTCCTCGTAATCATTAGATTCTACAGATCCCAGAAATATATAACTCAGCAACTTAGCTCGTATATAACCTGCATAGAGAACGAAATATGAAATTTAAGAAAATTTCATTTCACTTTTCTGAACACGGTTGCAATTAAAAGTAACAAACCTTACCAAATAACATTGAAAAAGTAGGAAAGTGTTTACCTTCTTCCTCTAGAGTGTTTTAACCAAAGCACTTGCTTTTCAGTTCACTAGGGCCTCACCAGTGCATTCTGTAGTCACCGTTCCCAATTACTACTTGTTCCCAACCCTTGTTCTCCTGACCCTACATCGTTACATCATGCCACACCTCCACCTTTCGAACTCATTTGATTTCTATCTGGTTGGATATACAATTTCTGAACATGAGCAAGTATTCTCTTTAATAGCACCAGGGTCGCCAGAGAAAAATGTCAAAATAAAGTAAAATCTTTTTAAAAAATAAGACCAAATTTGAAAAAGGGATAAAAGTACATATTTTTCGATAAATTATCATTAGAATAGGTCTTTATTTTATGAAAAAAATCACATTAGATTGATATATGTTCAATACTTTATTAATCATACAACTTTGAAGTGAAAAAATTAAAACTTGCCCATATCCCTCTTTGCATTGAAGAAGTTCTGTTTTTGCCAATGCTATATGAAATAGCCTAACAAAATACTCTACCTTGCCAAAAAAGTCGCCATGTGAAATAAATATGCAAATACATACGAGCCCCTGATTGACTCGGTAATACATCGCTTTAAAAGGTGGTGCTGCTAATTTATCTTTTAACCCTTAGAGGCACGGCTATTTACCCATATTAATAAGGCACGGGCGGCGCACTCAGTGCGTCTTCTTGCTTTTCATTAATTAAGCTTCTTTACACATAAGTACCTTAGTTTTCCACAGTGAATAATATAACGTAGGTTCTGAAAGGTTTAATTTTGACATCCTTTTGCTCCTTAAGAGATAAAGAATGCCATCTTTTCAACCCTCGTATTTTCACTCGTTTTGCTTACTGCCGGATTATTTCTCCTTACGTATAAATTTGTTTACTTCACGAATGAATCAATCACATAAATATGTGACAATCTTCAAGATGTCTATTGGATAATTGTTTGTTAGAATTGATCTTTCACATAATCACAGCTTATGGGAAATTGTGAAAGCTTACCAAAAATATTTTTACTAGGGGTCTTCAAAAATTTACTTTTCAGGTGAGATTTGTTTTTCATTTGTGAATCACCGAAACTTTCTTGTTTTTTTCACAATTCACAGTTTTTGTTTTATAAATGGTTTTTATAAAATAATTAGATTCGTTAGCATCTGAATCGTCATTTGATAAATCCTCAATGTCTTGAAGGTCATTGACCTCGTTTTCAGAGTTTGGTAGATAATTTTCTTCGATATACTCCTTATCAATGATAACCGACGCATTAATGTATTCACAGGCCTTCTCTTCATCAGAAAGTTATTGCAAAACTAAAATGTAGCGATTGGGAGGCACGATCTGGCGGGATCTGGATTTTTTAGGCGAAACATAAGGGCACGGGCGGCGTACTGAGTGCGCCAAAACAAATCTCGTCTAAATAACTGATGCACAAAGATTAACTGTCTCGCGACCTTTGTTCCTGGATTCCATGTGTTATGAGGAGTTGGGTGGTAGGTGAAAGAGAGGAGCCTGGCCAATTGGCTAATTAATAACGGTAGCATTGGAACTTTTTCCTCGTGTGGCGGATTCTATACCCCAGTCCGTGTCTTTGAGAGTTAAGTAGTACTGAAACACTGTGAAATTGATCATTTCTGTAACAAGTATGTGTAAAATTGTTCAACGCGGTCGCGGGATAGATGTTTTCAATTTTAAAAAGGGACAAATTATTGGCCTGCATCAATCCAAGAAAACGTCTAAAGAGATCGCTGAAATTACTGGAATTAGTTCGAGTAGGTTCAACGCATTATTAAAAGCTGGAAGGATAGTAGTGAACCGTCAACATCCCGGAATAAATGTGGTCGGAAAAAAACTTTTAAGTTCTCTGGACCGAATATCTCCGAAGCGGCTGGTGAAGAAAAATAGCAAAAAATAAGCTTTTGAACTCACGGCAATGTTTAACATGAGACATGACATAGGGGCATATAAACACGCATAATCCGATGAGAACTTAAAGGAATGGAACTTAACAGTTGTAGACCCACAAGGAAACTAATTGTTTCGGCGATTAACCGTTGAAAACGGATCCAATTTGCTAAGCAGCATAAAGGTTGGACTGTTGAGCAGTGAGGAAATGTCATGTGGCCTTATGAGTCAAGATTCAGGCTATTTCAGAACGATGGGCGCACCAGGTTAGAAGGAAACCTCACAAAGCGATGGACCCTTCATGTATATTGCTCACTGTGCAGGCCAATGAAGACAGTATCATGATTTGGGGTTGCTTCAATGGGTCTAGTCTGGGATCTGCAACAATAAAATGAAGTCGCATCATTACTTAAACGTGCTTAATGACTAGGTCATTCCATCAATGGATTTTTTCTTCCCCAATGGAACTGGCATATTCCAGGACAATGCCATGATCCAACGAGCAGTAATTATTCAGAATTGGTTCAGGGAACATGAGGACTCATTTTACAACACGAATTAGCCACTACAAAACCCAGAAATTTACCCAATCGAAAATCTTTGGAATATACCGGAAAAACGGTACGGGGTGGTTCGTTTCTACCGTCGTCAGTTCAGTGTCTTGGTGACAAACTGCCGCAAATCTGGACGAAAATAAGCGCTGAAACCATACAGATTCTTATTGAAACAATGCCACGTCGAATGTGCGCTGTAATCTGAGCCAAAGGTGGTCCAACCAAGTATTAAGGTAAGCGACGTCTTTTGGCCAGGTTGTTTGGAACTCTCTCTATATTATTATTCTAAAAACTAAAATAAACTCTTCATTCATACACTAATTAAAGAATCTCCACTTTACCGACTTTAAAGGCCGTTTTTATTATATGAAAGATACAAAGTTAAAAATTTAAACTCAAATTCTGAAGACATTTTTCTACTCTACTGAAACTACGTTGCCATTCCTGAAAAACAAACTTTTAAAACATAGATAATATAAATAGACAATCAATTTCAAAACATGTAATATAAAGAAAATGGTAACAGTAATAAACCGTTTGAGGTTAATGAAATATTATTTAGAGTTTTTATTTATGAAAATGTAAACGAAAAATATTAAAGTCAAAATATTGTTCATCCTCCCACTTTGCAATGTGAAATTCGGAATTGAACATAAACAAATAAAAAATAATAAAAAAACAAACACTGTTCTCACAGGTCCAATTGGCGAGGGATTCTAACTGTCCTTCCTGATTTGGTTATTGTGGGCAACTTGATGTCTGCTGGGATAGTCCCATCTGATTTTACCGGTGCATCATCAAATGGATTATATAAAATAAATTATACCACAAATAAATTATATAAAATCTTCCAAAGGTTTAAGGATGCGAATTCCCCTGAGTCGGTGGTTCAGGACGCGGGCAATAACTACAGAAAAAGCAGAGCAGAATGTGAAAGAACTTTACTATCAACCAAAAGGACTCCTTGGGAAAATTCTTGTAAAACTTATAGAAACACTTATGGATCAATTTTTAAACTTACCTTTGGTAAATGTAAGAAAATTGTAGAGATCCAGGCTAACCCAGACAGGAGGCCCAATATATCGATGACTGAGAGAGTGGAGTTGCTCCTCGACCATTTTTTCCCATTCAGAATAAACACAAGGAGCCCTCACTGGAAGACGTAGAGGATATTAAAGAGATAGAGGTGCAACAAGTAATACAGAATCTCAGAAAGGGAAAGGCCCCTGGCCTGGACCAGCTGGATTACAATATTTGGACACATATTTTTAAATTTGATAAAAGATTTTTAACTACTAATTTAAACATATGTTTTAAATATAATTACTTTCCGAAGCCCCTTAGAAATGGTAGAGTTATCTTTCTACAAAAGCGGGATAGAGATCCCGAGCAGTGTTCATCTTACCGACCGGTCTCTCTCCTCCCTACTATTGGAAAAATATTGGAAAGATTGTTCCAATATAGATTTAATAAATATCTTGCCGAACTAAGAATCATACATGACAATCAGTTTGGTTTCAGGAAGGGGAAGAGCTGTGAAATGGCGTATATAACATCTTAAAAAAATTAGAAGATCATAGACCAATGAGACACAGTGCACTGATCTCACTGGATATCAGAGCCGCATTTGACAGCCTTGACTGGACGGTTCTTTTTAGATTGTTTGACTTTTATAAGATTCCTAACTTTTTTAGAAATTTCATTTTCCATTATTTAATGGAGCGGAGGGTAATATTTAGTGATGGAATTTTATGTGTTGAACGAGAATATTGTATGGGTTGCCCGCAGGGGTCAGTGGTGGCTCCTACACTGTGGAATATCTACATAAATGCCATTCTGAATCTCAATAACGACCAACATTATATTCAGGTATTTGCTAACGACCTGGAACTTTTTACGACCGGTGGAACCAGAAGGGAGTTGGAGTCTAAAACGAATCGTCTGTTACATTTAATATATGACAAGCTACAGGAATCGAAACTCGAATCACACTGCTCTGCAAAAATGTTTTTTTCGAGCCCTGATACTATTCCTTCTGATTCTTATGTAAAATGACCTCCTAAATCCAAATATGACCCACATTTTGCCCCATCACCCACCGTTTTCTAGTGACGCCCTCTATTTGTATCACTGTTCGGTAATTTTATGGCCATGAATTTGATTTGGAGGGGGGAAGCATTATTTTAATCAATAAATGTCTTCTGAGGGGCTACAGAGGTAAAAAGTTATAAAATATGAAAATTTGTAGCAAGGGGGGAGATTTTCTCCTTTAAATTAAAAAAATCAATAAAAGTTATCGTTTTTTCTGGGTTTCTTTAGCAATTTTTTTACTTATTTTCTACATATTCCAGCTTTCAGCACCCCTTTTCCTCACCCAAACACCCCAAATAATAAAAATATATAGCAACAATTTTGGCTAAAAGCGGGTGAGGGGGAGAGGTCCCGAAGCCCTCACAAGAAAGTTGGAAGATTTACTGTACAATGCTGCCGCTCTTTATTTTTATCACTGTTCTGTAATTTTATGGCCATGAATTTGATTTGGGGGGGGGAAAGATTATTTTAACACTTAAATTTAAAAATATAATAAATAGTAATAATAATAGATAATATAATATAAAAATATAATAAATGTAATTTATAATATAGTACTTTCATCTGGTGTTTGCTTTCCTCTTGTACCCTGAAGCAGAAATTTTTCGTACCAATGATCAGCAGTATTCTGCTAACATGCTCGCATTCCACTTCCCTGAAAATCTCCTCTCGAACTGAACAATGTCTTGATGAAACCGTTCCCCGTGTTCATCCGAAACCGCTCATAAATTTTCAGGGAAAAAGTCCAGGTGTGAGTGAAGGTAAAGAACTTTAAGCGACATGTTACACCACATGGCCTTGTATGCTGACAGCAATTCCCTGACATGAGCGACATAATTATCACCTTTTTTGCTACCCAAAAAGTTCATACACACGTTTTCGAATGCAAGCCATGCTCGTTTTTCTTTGCGATTCAGGTGTTTCTTAAACGTTGAATCTTTAAAATGTTGTATAATCTGGGGACCCACGAAAATTTCTTCCTTGATTTTAGCCTCATAAGACGAGGAAATTTAGTTTTCAAAAAGTTAAATCCATCACCTGTCTTATCCATTTCTTTCACAAACTGTTTGATCAATCCGAGTTTGATGTGCAAAAGCGACAACGTTGTACAGTGAATCTTCCAAACTTTATTTTTATATATTAATTTTATTTATTATATATTATATATTCATTTTTAAATTTAAGTGTTAAAATAATCCTTTCCCCCCTCCAAATCAAATTCATAGCCATAAAATTACAGTATAGTGATAAAAATAAAGAGCGGCAACGTTGTACAGTAAATCTTCCAAACTTTCTTGTGAGGGTTTCGGGACCTCCCCCCCTCCCTTGCTTTTAGCCAAAATTGTTGCTATATATTTTTATTATTTGGTTGTGTTTGGGTGAGGAAAAGAGAGGGGGGGTGAAAGCTGGAATATGTAGAAAATAAGTGAAAAAATTGCGAAAACCCCCCAGAAAAACCGATAATTTTTATTGATTTTTTAAATTTAAGGGGACAAATCCCCACCCACATCTCCCCCCTTGCTACAAATGTTCATATTTTAGAACTCTTCACCTCTGTAGCCCCCCAGAAGTCATTTAACGGTCAAAATAATCGTTTACCCCTTCATATCAAATTCATGGTCATAAAATTACCGAACAGTGATAAAAATAGGGGGGGGGGGCGTCCCGAGATAACGGTGGGTGATGGGGTCATATTCGAATTCTGGGGATCATTTTACATAAGAATTTGCAGGAATTATGTTAGGGCCGATTTTCATGCAGAGCAGTGTTATCGGTCGACAAGTGTCAGGCAATCGCGATTAGATCTTACCAGAATTCAAATCATCAAAGAACAGGGCAATCCGTTTTTAACCGGTCTCTCTGTTTTAAATTAAATGGAAATTGTATTAGGGTCACAAATGCCTTAAAATATCTAGGTATCAACATTGATAACAGGTTGACTTGGTTCATACACATTTTATCCATGCACTTAAAAATTTTTAAACTTACCAATAATTTTATTCGAGCCTGTCAATCAAACTACAGTGTTGATAAGGGTATATTAAAAACATGGTAAAAAGTGGTTATTGAGAGGGCTCTTCTCTATGGTGCTGGCGTCTGGGGAGGGGTCTTCACAGTTGAACAGATCGCGAGACTGCAGACTGTTCAAAGAGTGTTGTCGTTAAAATTCACGGGAGCATACAGAACGACTTCGAAGCAGGCACTTAATGTGCTGACGGGTATTTCACCTCTGCATTCCACCTTTGCGAGGGCTGAATTCTTGAAATTCCAGGCATGAGTGTGTCGCTAGGGGGTGCACGACGAATTTTTGTGCCTAGGTAACCTTGACTGTTTTGTAAAACTTTCAGATATTCAAAAAATTTTAACTTGGCTGGGGGACAGATTGGGCTACCCTGGGTGAAGGTGCACGCTGGTAATTCAGGTAATGAGCTCGCTGACCACCATGCAAAATTAGCTACCATTCAGGGGGTGGAAATGCACTTGCCTACTCCCTATTCGTGTTTGAAATACAGAATTTCCAAAAACCTAATTAGAGAATGGGGAGAGTTCTGGGATGGCTTTCAGTCTGAATCAGGACATAGAATCAGAAGTTTTGTTGCCGGCGACGACAACAAATTTTTAATCACCAATAAATTTTTAATTTACTTTTTAACTAATCATGGACCATTTCCCTGTTATCTACACAGGTTCAAAAAACTGGGCTCACTACTTTGTGCCTGTGGCCTGGTCGGGGATGCCGACGACTACGTGTTTAGGTGTCCTCTTACTGCTGAATGTCACTTAAAGGAACCGTCTGATGAACACAGAAAATGCTGGTTTAGCACATAATGGCGAGGCCCAATCCAAACTTATTCAGGCTTATAAAATCAGTAATGGTATTTGCGACCGGCTGACCCAGGGTTGATTGTTTATCAGTCTGTTGTTTTTGTTCTGGTTTTGAAAGGATTTTAACTTTATAGTTTGTATTGATAGTTTTGTCGTTTAGATGGTTTTGTGGATTTTTCTTCCTCTGCCGACCCTCTCAGTTCCTTACATCCTTGCGGGTAGGCCGGATCGGCATGGGCACTAAAATAAAAAATATCATCAAATGGAATTTGTTCTGGGGAAATATTTTCGCATCGACAATTCTGTTGAATTTCGACGGAAATTCTTCTGTAGACTATAGCTCTAAAGGATAAAGATTTTGTACTGCTCTTATGACTTCTCCATTCTGCACTTTAACACTGGCACTTCGACTTTCACCGTCAGTACCTGGAAATAATTGTATGATTTTACCAAGAGGCCAATTTAATCTTTTTTCGTCATTGCTTCCAATTAAAACAATGTCTCCTTCTTTTAATTTACAACTTCTAACAAACTTTTTCCTTGATATTTTCAGAGTTCCTTAAACATTTTGAATATAACGCAAACTGCGTTTATAGAAGTTAGAATTGAAGTCATGTTCCACAACTGGCACTGAATTATTTTGTATTTCTCGTAAAAAGTTTGCAGGTATTATGGAATTATGGCTTGAATCCGCAGATACAACTGTTAAAGGTCTGTCATTGAATATAGCCTCACAATTACACAAAACTGTTTACATCTCTTCATAATTGAGATTGGTTCGTCCAAGGATTTTTTTTTTAATATTTTCTTCATTATCCGTATCAGACGTTTCCACCAGCCACCCCATTACGGGGCTCCGGGAGGAATGAACTTCCAAATAATGCGCTCGTCAGCTCCCTGCCTTGAAACTTCATTGAAATCTATTGAAGCAAGTAAAATGTTGAAGTATGTCAAGTATGAAGTCCGTATAAATTATGGATGGCTTTCCGCATCTGGCATCAAAACGATGGAATGCTTACAGAAATGTATCTGCCGTTAAGGATGTTGCCAGTTCCAAATGAACACAGCGGTACACTGCACAAGTAAATAGGCAAATCCATACCTTCTGATATTCTCGTAGAAGTATAAGTCCAGCATAGTATATGCCGGCTATCTGAAAAATTAAGGCATCTTGTACTCGATCTGCAGGCAGCGGTGGTGCTGGTGGGTTAACATTTTTACTAGAATAACGTTTACAAGTTCTACAAGTTTTTAAAACAGATGAAACAAATCTTCGAGCGCTAATATCCAAAATCTTTCTCTTAAAGAATTTAGGACAGGAGAAACTCCAATATGTCCTTTCAACTTGTGTTCTTTCATAACGAAACTTCTTACAAGAGGATGATCACTTGGCAAAATAGTAGGAGTTCTGAACTCAGATGTATCATCTCTTTGAAATATAGCCGTTTTAGTTCTGATTATCTCATGATCAATGAATGGATTAAGACTTATGATCCATTTATCTTCTATTCCATGAAAGGATTCACATTGTATTAAACGAATCAAGAGGTTTCCTGCTTCATTTATTTCAGATACAGTAAGCATTATTTATTTTGATGTTTACAGTTATAAACAAATCGACATATCCAGGCTACAAGCCTGATTGTCTTGCGATAACTTGAGAAACGAGTAAGAACTAAATCACTAGCATTAAGATTTATTAAGGATGAAACAATCTTTTTCTCAAGAGCTATTTCTTTTTCATCAGCACTAAAATCTTCTTTTGGCCATTCTTCCGGTGATAAATATAGCCATTCAGGGCCTTCGCACCATCTTGATGCAATTAGATAACAAGCAGAGCATCCTCTGCTGGGCAAATCAGCAGGATTCATGACTCCTGGTACATGCCTCCAAGCTTCGATAGAAGTCAACTGATTTATTTCCTTAATTCTGTTGTGAACAAATACGTCCCATACTTCATTCCCCTGTATCCAAGCCAGTACAGTAGAAGAATCGATCCAAAAATAAATATTATCAGATTTAAATTCTTTTATAATGCTGGGTGCTAAACGTGCACATATTGTAGCTCCAAGAAGTCCAATCGAGCTATTGTAGTTTCTTTTCTCCTGCTGGGTGCAACTCTCGATTTAGCTTGTGTAAGCGTATTTAATATTATGCCTGACAAAAGCATGACTACAACATAATTATTGTATATCAGTGTATGATATCAGGTAAGTGGCAACAGTAAGATGTTGCGCTACTTTGAATTTGATTTTTTAGAAATAGTCTAGAGAGACGATTACGAGTAGAGACGAGTACGAGTACCATTGAACGATGTTAAGATGTACGCAGATGCGAAGTGTAATGGTTGTGTTTTAATGTTCTAATAAATGTATGTTTAGTCTTAGAAGAAGTGTTATGACTGTCAATCGAGAAGCCAACAGAAATCAGAAGAGGGATGAATTAGAAACCTGTGATTGAAATTCTCATCGACAGTTAAGTAAGACGGAAGGAGTTTGAAATTTAAAGTACGTTACGAAATTTTTTTTGTCGTTATTTGTAAATAAAAGTGTAGTAAAATGCGAAAATGTCTATTTTCGCTGGAGCAAGGAAGTGCGATTTGAAGATATTGGCTGAAGAACTTGGAGAAACGGTCAATGACAGCCATAAATTGAAGGATTTGAAAAAGATTATTTTGGCGAGCAAAGAGTACGATGAAGAAAGCGCCGAGGAATGGATGAATACGATCATCAATGAAAGGAAGGAACGAGGAGAAAATGAAATTAGGCAAGAAGAAATAGCTGAACGGAAGCGGAAGGAGGAACAAGAAATTGCTGAACGAAGACGCCAAGACGAAATCCAAATTGCTGGACAGAAAAGGCAAGAAGAAATTGAACTAAGAAAACTAGAATACGAGGAACGGAAGCGAAAGGAGGAACAAGAATACGAAGAACGGAAGCGAAAGGATGAAATAGAATTTGAGCTGCAAAAAATACGCCTTGGAGCAGAAGGTAGGTCTTTAAATTCAAATTCCGTCGCCAATCAAAATGTAATCAGTACGCAAATTAAGCCAAAGTTAGAAATTCATCATTTGATACAAAAATTTAATTCCGATGAAAACGATATAAGTTTATATTTAATTATGTTTGAACGTCTGGCCAAACAAGCTGAAATTTTAGAAAACACTTGGATAACTCATCTGCTTGGCTTATTGCCATATGACGTTGCGCAGTTAATCGCCAGAGAACCAGATGAGATTGCAAACGACTATGACGAAGTTAAAAATATATTGTTGAAACGGTATGAATTAACGCCAGAAAAATTTCGCCAAAAGTTTTTTATGCATAATAAGAATTTAGGAAGTACCTGGAAAAACTTTGCCTATGAATTAAGAAGTATTTTTAATGAATGGGTCAATGGAGTTAAAGCAGACAGTTTTGAAAAGTTGAGCGATCTTATCACAACGGATCAGATTAAACGTAAAGTGACTCAAGAGGTAAAAGATCATTTTATAGATGAATGGTCTAAGCTGAATTCGTCAGATGATTTAGTTAAAAAACTGGACGACTATGATACTTTGAGGTCAACTTTCATGAGTAAATAACCACGTAAAGAATGGCATTATGACAAACAGAACTCCCTTAAAGATGATTCAGCTTTTACAACCAACGAAAAGAAAAAGTTGTACTGTATTACACATAATGAAAGGGGTGAGCCAAAATGCTTCAACTGTTCTAATTTTGGACACATTACAAGGAACTGTTAGTTGCCAAAATCAGTTTTAATATGCCGAGAAGGTAATGAAACAGGTCATAAAATTATAAACTGTGTCGCCAAGGAAACGAATCATTCAAGTGATGAAAGCTTATCTGTTAGACTAGTTGGCGAGAATTCAGACGAGAGTAATTCATTTTTGAAGAAAGCGAAAATTAATAATTGTGATAACGTGCAAGCTTTAATTGATACAGGAAGTTTGTGTTGTCTCTTAAAGATTTAAGTTGCTCAGAAACTTAAACTGAAATTTGAACATGCTGTCAATAAAATATACTGTTTTGGAAATCAAAAGATGCCTGCATTAACGTCTATTAGAAGAATTAAAGCCGATATTGAAGTTGATAATGTAAAGGCCGAAAACATAAGCATATACGTTGTTCCTGACGATGCGGCGTCAATTGATCTTATCATCGGACGGACATGGCTTGATCTTCCTCATATTGCTTATACAAAAATAGGAAAAAGAGTTCACATTGGATACCGGGAAGATGAACTATTTAGAAACTTTCCGATTGATGAAAAAGTAAATCCAGTCTATCTTAAACGTCTTGAAACAGTTCAGTCAGAGAGTGAAAGTTTGCAGATTAAAAACACTTCCCAGCAAAGGATGATGGGCAATTTAGCGGATGTTCTTAAAATGATAAAGAATGAACTACTACTTCTACAAGGAGATATTAAGAACTTTAAGGAAGAGCGACAATCGCGGCTTCTTCAAATCCAGAAAAAGAATAAGAATGTTGACAACTTGAAAAGCATCAACAATTCTTTAGTGGAAACGAATTCATATTACGACAAAAACAAGTCAGGTAAAGTATCGCTTCGTAAAGGAGACATCGTGGCAGTTAGAAGAAAACAACACGACAGGTGAATCAACAAAGACGCAACCACGATACCGAGGGCCCATGGTTGTCACAGAAGTACGCCCTAGTGACACATATAGAATCTCACAACTAGAACCCAGAAAAGGCCGTCCTTATGCTACAATAGTTCACGCCAGTCAGTTAAAGACCTGGAGATGCCGAAATGAAGACGATGATGACTCTAGTGCGAATTATCATAATGAACCTCAGATGCAAAGATCCAAACGAACTGTACGAAAATCACTGCGTTATGGAGATTTTATGCCGGACAGATAGAACTTTTTTTAACTGTTATATTTCAGTTTATTTTATCTTTTGCGAATGTATATTTGTTTTTGTAATGATATTATTGAATGTAAACAAAATGTGGGTTCAATTGAGGTCAATTGAAAAGTCAGGATGGTCGCATGTAAGCGTATTTAATATTATGCCTGACAAAAGCATGACTGCAACATAATTATTGTATATCAGTGTATGATATCAGGTAAATGGCAACAGTAAGATGTTGCGCTACTTTGAATTTGATTTTTTAGAAATAGTCTAGAGAGACGATTACGAGTACGGTTGAACGATGTTACGTTGTACGCAGATACGAAATGTTACAGTTGTGTTTTAATGTTCAAATAAATGTTTGTTTAATCTTAGAAGAAGTATTATGATTGTCAATCGAGAAGCTAACACTTGCAACAAATGAACTTGAACAGAATTTCTTGTTTGCACTCGAATAAAGGCCACAGCTGAATATACAAGCTTCCTAGCATCCTAGAAGAAGTGTAGTGAGACATTTTCAGTCTCAAGATCAGAATTTAATACTCTTGGTATTTTCAATCTTTCCAAATATTTAAAATCATTCAACCATTTACAAAATTCTTACTTGGAATTTGAGTCGACTTATTGATCCTAAGATAACTTCAACTTCCATAGGCTTTGAAGTAAAAGTTTGGGAACAAGAGTTACTGGGCAAGCTATTTCTCAAGGATAAAATATTTTATGGGTAGTAGCCTAAAGTCTCTCTTCTGGACAATATTCCTGGCAGATCGTAGGTTATATTAGTAACATTTAAGCAAAGATAATCGATACATCGTTTCCAGGCCATCCCTAGCACATTTGTTGTACTTGAGGAACTATCTGTTGTGTCACTATACTCCCAACAACCACGTAATTCTAGTTTTCTTGTATCTAAGGTATCTGAAGCAACTTTTCTGAACTGTTGCAATTATAACTCATTTTTTTACAATTGCTAAACAATTATCTACATAAAATCTCTTCTTTAATTGCTCAACAATATCTACTTTATACTTAGAGTTTCCATTTAGTTCTTTCAAAGTCGATTCTAGAAGGTATTGGATCACGGGAAAAAGTAAGAAAGCACTACTCGTGACACCAAATACTACCCTGAAATGTCCGTAATACTTCAGTTTTCCATCAGTTCCATACCATAAGAATCTTAAATAGTCTCTATCTTTAGGGTAGAGACTTATTTGTAGAAATTTCTTTTTCGCGTATCTGCAGAAACTCCTATTCGATTCATTCGAAATCTGTGAAGGATTGAAGGAATCAGTTCAATAAGGTTCAGTCCTTTTTCTAGACAGTCATTAAGACTAGGTGATCTTTTCTGTTTGGTCGAGGCATACAAAACTGGCATAAGTCGTGTTGTACTGTTTTCTTTTACTACGTGACGTTGTGGTATATAATGGCATAGCAAATCAATTTCACTTTTTGGTACTTCTTCTATGATGCCTTCTCGTTTCCATTTATTAAAAACTTCTCCATAAGCATCATAAAGTTATTCAGCTTTCAGTCGTTTTACTGTAGAATCTAATCTTTTAACAGCTAAGTCATGTTTATCTTTCAACGGTACAGGTTATCAAACCATGGCAAACTGACTTGAAAGCGTCCCTCTTCGTTCACTTTTACAGTAGACAAGAAATGATCTCTTGCCTCTTCTTGAAGTTCCAGTTTATTTTTATTCTCCGAGGTATCTAGAATCCCATGTGCATCTAGAGACCATAGATCGGAAATCAATGTTTCTTTATTCAACCTGGATGTTACAAGCAGTGTTGAATTGTCTGAGATCTCGCGCATATCGTTTTTTCCAAAAACAGTTCATCCAAGTTTAGTTTCTATCGCAGCAGGGCCTGAAGCAAGCAGTTTAAAACCTCCAGTCATGAATTTGCCTGCAATGTCAGCTCCGATCAGTATTTCTATTGGCCCATCATTTTTATCAGAGAAAGAAATATTGTTTTCTCTAAGCTTCTGCAGCCCTGCACAGACTGGTGGTATACTTCCACAAATTACATCTTGGCCAAGAGCTTTAAAATTACAATGGTATGTGATATGTTCCATCGGTTTTAGACAAAAGCACAGTGAAAACAATATGATTTATAATATCAGTGCATGTCCCACCGAATAATGAATGGCTCAATTTTTCTTTACATGCACTCTCAAATTGCATTTCATCAGCTGTACTTTTCAAAATATAAGTTCTCTGTGAAGTTAAATCGATAATAGCACGCGCTTGGCGTTTTTTCTATCTCACCCTCTCAAAGTAACTATTAAAGTTTGCAGTAACACATTTGGGGTTCTCGCCAAATTGGCGAGTGTTTCATCTAGCTGAGGTACCGTCTCTTTACTCTCATATTTTCTGATATTAACACTAACTGGAGATTTTGATTCATCTTGTATATTTCTGCATGAAAGTATGTGGTGTTTTCTGTCACAAATCACACACGAAGTTTTTTTCTGCATTTAGCTATTACATGTCCTTTCTCTAAGCATGAAAAGCATCTGCGACTGTTCTGAACAGATTTTTGCCTTTCCTTGATGACATCTATCTAGCTTTGAAGCAATCACCAGATTCGTAAATTCCAGAACAAAAAATACATGCATTTGGATTTTTCTCAGATGTTGCTATTAGAATAGAAGCAGAAGGGATTTGTGTAAATTCTCCACTGGTTTTGAAACCAATATGTTTAGTATTCCATGGCCTTTGTGATTGATATTTTGTGAAACACTTAGTTACTATAGATACTCTCTTCACCTTCAATTTCATAGAGCAAAAATGAAAGCAAACCATCTAAATCCATGCGATGTGCTGAATCCTTTTTATTATTTGGCTCACTACTTTCGGTCTCTATATTATGACCACGATTAATAGCTCGGAGTCTCTGCCATACTCTTAGTGTATCATCCGGCAATGGCGATTCGACTAAAGGAAACAGCATCGCGGCATATTTACCACTAGCAACATCTAGAACTTATAACGCTCTAAGTTTTGATTCTAAGTTATAATAGAGTTTCCTTAAAGGAAATTGCTGCTGAGAATTCTTTAATAACACTAACGCAAGAAGATCTCTAACATAGACCTCTATCAGAAGGTCTTCTCTACCAGAACGTGATTGTAGTTGTTGTAAAGCTTTGCTATAACTTTCACCACCGAGCGGAAAGCTTTTAATTAACTCTTCGGCAGATGATCCTTTTTCCACTGTTTGAAATAAATACGTAAATTTATCATGAACATCCAAATTAGGATCGGTATCGATCTTTTTAAACTGGCATCAATATCCTAACCAGTTCTTGATATTCCCATCAGAAGTTGGGAGTTTAAGCTTAGGATATCGAAGAACAGCATTTTGAGTAAAACTTTCATTAACAACAGAACTGCTATCTTTTTCAGCTAAAAGAGAAGTTAACTTGGATTCTACTATTCTCCACTTGTCAATATAGCATTCTGATTCATCAAACTCATTATTTATTATAGCTTTACTGTTTTCAGTTTTGATAAGTTCCTCTCTATAAGTCTCTTCCATCTCTAACATAGGTTTAGCTTTCTCTTCAATTAATCTTAGTTTCAAAATTCTTTCATCTATTGATAAATCAAGCTCACTCTTTTCAAAATCATTTAAAGCTTTTGTAAACAATCTCCTAAACTGAGATCGTTTGGACCTTAGAGCATCCATTATAAAAATGAGAAATATCTACTTAAGGTAAGAATCCTGTCGCGGACGCCAGATGTTTGGAACTCTCTCTAAATTATTACTCTAAAAACTAAAATAAACTCTTCATTAATACTTTAAATAAGGAATCTCCAATTTACCGACTGTAAAGGCCGTTTTTATTATATGAAAGATACAAAGTTAAAAATTTAAACTCAAACTCTGAAGACATTTTTCTACTTTACTGAAACTACGTTGCCATTCCTGAAAAACAAACTTTTAAAACATAGATAATATAAATAGACAATCAATTACAAAACATGTAATATAAAGAAAATGGTAACAGTAATAAACCGTTTGAGGTTAATGAAATATTATTTAGAGTTTTTAGTTATGAAAATGTGAAGGAAAAATATTAAAGTCAAAATATTGTTCACAGGTAGTGTATATTGACTCGTCTGAACAAAAATGTGTAATATTATTTTGGAATTTGATTATAATGTAGGAGAAGTAATTTTGTACTCTTAATCGATGATTAGTGGTAAAAAATTCCATTATTATAAATAAATTTTTTTCCAGACTCATTATAGATTGTTTCCAATAAGTGATAAAAAAATTCAAAAACGCAGTGTTCTGAGACACTGTCGTTCTAAATATTATTTATTGAAGGCTTTTTATTATCTAATTGGTAGGTATTTCATTAAATATAAAAAATACAATCAATTTGTTTTAATGAGCTGTTAAAAATTATGTATCCTCTTTCTGAAAAAAAAACTCCCTAGTATTTTGCGTTTTCGTATTGCTTGCATCTGTTCCTTGAAGAATTTGGTCAGGCACAAGGAATAATAACAGAGAGAGTGGTTCTTTATATACTATTCCAAATAGCTTGATACACAGAAACAGAAACATACCTCACGCTAGAGACATTCGTGGCAATCCAGTCACAAAGGAGACAGAAACCCAGTTCTGATCTGGAACTACCTGGTTTGTCGCCTGACTATGGATCATTTGAAAAATGTAATATCAAATTTTATTAAAAAAGTAGAATTAGTTGTAATACATAGAATCAGTTATAGCTAAAAATCATGGGCGAATGAAATAGAGCAAAAAAAGGGCCAAAAATGATTTTAAGGCCAAATAAAAATTCTTAAGCCCAAGAACTTTAAAAAAGGCCGAATTTTGGAAATTATGCCTTAAATAGGTCAATATTGCAACCCTGAGTAGCACGTTATTCCTTGAAGAATAACTCTTATCTCAGTCGCTTTCTGATATTCACTCCTGTTCAATTTCACATTTTTTTTCCTCACACCTCCAAATCCAGATAAAAGTTCATAAAATAATTCGATGCCTTATTATACAGTGGATATGTCAGAAAACATTCAGCAATAAGCCATTAAACACGTTGTATTTGATAATATCAATCAATGACGTTGAGACAATACTACTTAAAGAATATTATCATATATTATGTACTTATGTATTGCCTTTATCCCTTTATCTTATCCATGATCTTTTTATGTGGATCATGGATAATAAATTCGACGCAAAAAGTTTTAATACCTTTGTCACTACAGTAGAGAAATATACGAAATAATCCCTGAATATGAATACATTCCAACAGAACATCACCAGAAAGAAATGGACACAGCTGTGAATACGTTTAAAGAAAGAAAGAAGGAGAGAAATTTTTCATTCCCTAAAATTCTCTACAATTGGACATGCGTAAGGACTCGGTAGCAATAAAACAAAGTGAGTAACTTGTACTGATTTCATTGTCACTCATTTGCCGGTAATAAGTATTTCAATAATTCTGCAAAACTACATGCTGTAATTAGATAATAAATTCTGACCATTCGTTCAATGTTATCACATTACGAAGAGTTTATTTCACTTTGGGAAACGAAACACAAGGTTGTCATTAATTATTGAACGGATTTCAAAAATTAATAAAAAAAAACAATAATGTTAGAACTACGTTTTTTTCTTAAATGAGAGCGTATTTTAAAAAGTTTTTTCAGATAAGTAACGCGCTGTTACGGTGGTCTAAGTGGTAGTAAATTATTGGACATCTCCCATTTTTGAGAGCCATTATCTGCGAAACTAAAGCTAGAAAATAAATAAAAGCATACATTTGAAGGAAATTTTACGCTCTTTAATAAATTGTAATTTGAAAACTGAATAGTTTTCGAGATATTCAAGAACAACGAAAAAAGGAAACCAGAAAACGCGCATCCATCGTCTAATGCTGATCGGTAGCCATTGCGTAAGGAAATCTCTCGCTATAGCAAATTTAGAACGTCGTAATGGTACGCTACCTATCTGAAAAAAACTTTTTTTATTTGTTCTCTCATTAAAAAAGCGCAGTTGTAACATTATGATTTTTGTATTAATTTTTGAAATGGGTCCTATAATTTATGACCCTGTATATGGAGTCTTCATATGTTAACTCACAATTTTCATATTCAAGAGAAAAATCCTTTCAGAATAAGTAGTGCGTAAGATTGATTAAATGCAATTTAAATTGGATAAGGTATTCTCATCAGAGAGATAAGAAACAGAAGAATAAAACAAAAGAAAATCATTTAATCAAATTTAATTATAAAGTAAGGACTCTGTTGAATAAGTAAAAAGGGGATAATTAGTGTATTAACTAAGGATTCATATATTTTTTTTGTATTTTAGAGATTTGAATTTTAAATGAAATGCAATGTTAGTAAAATTGACATATTTTTTAAAAGTAATATTCTTTTATCTTAGATATTACTTATATATTCCCACATTCATTGAACGAAAAAAATTAATGTTTTCGCATTTCAAAGGCCTTGCATAAATTTATAATAATTTTCGATTAATTAAATGAAGATCATACACATATTTTCTAAGAAATGAAATTTTTGAGTGCTATTTCATTAAATTTTGTGGCGGCAAATCAAAAAATTATTTTAATTGAAACTTATGTATGCCTTTTTCATATTTCTAGGTGCCATGGAAGTCTTTTTTATTATGCTCATCGTATTTGTCTCAAACGCCAATTCAAGTGAGTTTAATAATAAAACCTTTCCTTTTAATATTAAAAGAACTAAAATTAGAATTAAACGTACTCTTCTAAACCAGAAATAAACTACAATTTATCTAAAATATAAAAAAATGCTAGAATCTCAAGGGTTTTATGTAAGATAAAATACAAATATATCATTCGATGTAAGAGATAAAAATCAAAATTTTAAAAATAATAATCTATGCAATATGGTGACAAATGTGGTGAGTTATGTCAAATCTTTGTACGGAGATACAGAGAAATAACACCGAATGCATACGAATTACATATGAAAATCAGCATCTCAAATACAAAAATAAACCCTCAAAAGGTATCAACGTATATACAATTATAAAGTATTTCATGAAAAGGTGGCAAAATGAATATACTGAATGCTAGAAAACCCTGTTTTTAATTTCTTAATTAAAATAATCTAAACACCTAGAACCTGAAACTCATAATTAATTTAAAGCAAGGAGAGTTACCAACTAATATAAATGTCTAAATTCATATTGTATTATAAAAATTCTTTATTATATTGTTTTTTTAAATGGATTTTGTAAACTTGATTTTGAAATTAGGTTTCCATTAATCTCATTTTACTTAATACCAAATAAAAAAATTAGTATACGGAATTGCTTGTAAACATTTTTGAAACTGAAGGAAAAATTAGAAATTCAGTTACTTGGAATGTTATGGGCCATATTTATAATTCTTTCCCAACCATCATTTGCAGGTGTTGTTTCTGTCATCTGACCGCGGTTCAAAATTACGAGTCCGTCCCAAAATAGCCCTCGCGTTGCTTCAAATCGGGATATTAATACAATATAAGAAAGTTAAATATAAATATGTTGATATAAGTAATAAATATAAATAGGTTAATAATATAATATAAATAAGTTAATAATGTAATATAAATAAGTTAATATAAGTGAACTAAACCCAAACATCATTTGTTTTTAGAATTTGTATATTACTTATTCACAATCAATTTATTCATTATAAACATGAAAAGCATGATTAATTTGTTTTCAAGACAGTATAGTATTACTATTTAATATTTAATGATAATTTTTGTGATTGATTTTTTCTTAGATTTATATCGTAAGATTAACCAAGTACATAAATAAGAGGATGGTTTTTCTTAATTAATCAATTTAAAAACAGAATTCTATCCATCAAAAACAGCAAAGAATTAAGTTTTTTCAAAAAGTATTATGCACACGGAATGTTCCATTTTCTGGATGGAAAAAGTATTTTTAAATACGTGACGAGTGATTCTATAATTAAAAATAACTTACGGATTAATAAAGTTCTTACAATATTATTGATCAAGTAAATTTTTGTAAACTTTCAGAACTTGCAGTAGATGGAGGAGGTGTAGTTGCTATAAACGCGGCTGTATCTACTACAATGTGCAATGTTGGCGGTATCATAGGTACGTACCAAACTCACATACTAAACGGAGCCCTACTCATCGATACTTCTTTAAAATAATGATAAAAGCATTTTATTATATTTAAAAAGTAGAATTAACATAAAGCTTGCTCAAGATGAAATCATTAATTGCAAATCTCTCCAGAATACATGCAATTAAATTAGTATGAATTGTTAACGAAATGACAATTTTATTTTATTACGTCAATTGCTTTAATAAATTAAGTTTCAATTTAAATAAAAATGTATCTCTAATAGTTTGATCCAAACATTGCGTTTTATTATTTTATTATAGAGTTTTATTATAATTAATAAAATAATAGTTCAAACTTGAATAAATTCATTCGACAGAATTATACATTTCGTTCACACAGTATTTTGCATTAAAAATTGTTATCGTTTTAAAAATTTCCGACAAATGATTTTACATTAAACTGGTCAATTTTCGAATTAAAAAAAAGTGAGAGATCCAGTTTGGAATTAATAATTATTATTTAAATTTGACGTGATTCGATTTAACAAAATTTAAAGTAATCTAAATTTAAATCAGTGGCTATGAATTGTGTTAGTTGGTTTTAACGTAATTTATTATTATTATGAAATAGAGTATATATACTTTTACTTCTGAACAATAAATGCAGCGAATTCAAAATATAGTTCCAAAACGACTTCCTACTTTCTAGTAGATAGGAAAATAATAATAATAAATAGTTGTTTATGCGTATTAAAAATGTCCTTGTTTGATTAGGATTGAAAGATAATATTTTATTCTGTATGGATAGAGTACGTAACAAAAGGAAAACTCATATATACAAGGTGTCCGAGAATTGCTGAGCATATCTCAAAATTAATAAAGAAAAAACTAATGATGTTACAACTGCGTTTAAAAAAAATTAGAGCTAATTTAAAAAGTTTTTTCAGATGGGTAACGCACTGTCGCGGAGGCGGTCTAGGTGGTCGTAAATTATTTGACATCTTCCATTTTTGACAGCCAAAATCTGCAAAACTATTAAAACTGGAAGAAAAATAAAAGCATGTATTTGTAGGGAATTTTAAGCTCTTTAATGAGTTAAATCAATTGTAATCAGAAAACTGAATAGTTTTCACTCTTCAGTTTTCGAGATATTCAAGAAAAACTAGAAAAGGAAACCAGAAAATGCGCATCGGCTTCTGCTGATCGGTATCCATTGCGTATAGAAATCTCTCGCTGAAGCAAATTTAGAACATCGTAATGGTACGCAACCTATCTGAAAAAAACTTTCTTTATCTACTCTCTCATAAAAAAACAAAAACAACAACAAAAAACTGCTGTTGTAACATTATTAGTTTTGGTTGTTAATTTTTGAAATGGGTCCAACAATTCTTGGACACCCAGTATATTTCGAAGTGTAAATATTGAAAACCTTGGAACAAGAAAGACGTTTACGAAAAAATGCCTTGGATTCCGATTTTAAGACTATTAGTTAATCATATGAAAACTGCACTGAGAAAAAAATTCTGGCAAAAAAAACCATATTTGTATGGTAATGGCATTTCTGGTAATAAAACCAGAATTCTGGTGATAATCAACAAAATTTACGGTATTTAAATCATTTATTTAATAATCTTACTGTTCGTTCTGGTAACGGTTTACGAGAATTTCTGGTTTTCGAAATTATGGCTCTTTTTACCCACCTGTTTAGTAAAATTACAACGCTGAAAATTTAATTTACCAGGAAAAACTGTTTTCATACCATACACTTCGTTTTTCTACGAGAATCACGATGAAATTACCAGATTATTCTTCAGAAAGTATCGTTCATTTTACCATATGTTTGGTGATTTGACTATGCTGACCTCTCTGACATCTACCAAATACAATAGTAACAGTGCATTTATTTCTTTTACCATGCCGTATGGTAAATCTCAAATATGGCGGCACTTTGTTGGATTGAAGTAGATAACGTTTCTCCTCAAGTATACCAATATATCAGAGAAAAGAAGGACATTAATGAAGTATTGAAGTGTGAAAACATTCTATACCCTGATGGATCAACCCATAGCGGCGTCTGTTTTATGTATCTGTTAAGTGCGTAGTGCAATTTACTAAAAGTTTCAGTTGGAAAATGAAGGAACGTTAAACGAAAAATCTTTCTCTGTTCGCTCGGCCATGTTTAGCATGACGGGACATTCTCGCGTTAGAGCTGATTTGGGTATTTACATACCCATTGAAAACAGACATTAAAGAAAAGCTAAAGGAGTGGGAATTTGAAGAACTGGTAACAGGAGTTTATTGGTAAGTGCTAAATTTTATTTTGAATTGATTTTTCGGTAATGTTGAATTAAGTATATATGATTTGTGAATATATATTTAAATAAAATTTCTCATTTATTGAAAGTTAAAAATTTGACAGCTAGGTAAATTGAATGTCGAAGAAAAAAATAAAGTAAATATATGCATATATATGTTCATAAGAATACTTTATTTGTAGTTTCTTTTCATATCAATCATTTTAAACGATTTTTGTCGATTTTTTTTGTTTATGCCCAGTCGGTGGCCTTCGTCCCCATTACATTTGAATGTATAAATTAAAGGTAAAAATCTTTAAATAATTAGCAAATTTCTTAGCTCATGACTTTGTTTTTACAATGTGAAAAAATGAAAATATATTGTTCACTTCCTTAATGCATTTAATGTAAACTTCATCGATGTACTGCCAATAATTTAATATTTAATTACCGTTTATTTTTAAATATCTTTTCCTCATAAGTGAATTACGTTTAAAGTTCGTTTTGCTATTGTTTCCTGAAATGAAATGTCGAAATTTTACTTTTTAACAAAATTAAGATTATGAATACTAGGTTATTAAACAATTACTACAGACGTATGAAGATATGTTTAATTTTAGTTTCATCTGTATGGTGAAAAGGAATGCGTCAAAATTATTCAATTTTCAATAGTTTTTTGTTACATCAGATAATGGTAAAAGCAAAAATTAAATAATTTGTTATTTCCTGTATTTTATTTGGAAACTTCTTGCATAAATGATATGAAAATTATCAAAATCAAGTGATCATAAGAACAAATTGAAAGAATGTTCCTACTACGTTTTTCTCCTTCATAACTTGAACATCTTTCTCTTATTTATACTGTGCTTCTTAAAACTGTCATATCTAAAATTATATATTTTTTTATGAAGAATATGGATGAGTAGAATATTTATAATTCTTTTTCGTTTTTGCCTTGTTAGACATTTAATAAAAAGTTAGCAATAAATTTATTTTCGGATCCGGGTATAATAGAATCCCTGGGTATTTTTCCAATTCCATACCATGATCTTAGGTTGATTCGAACTTTCAAATTATTCGAACCGGATCGGCGCGGGTTTAGTCATCTGCGGTTGGCAATACTTCGAATGGAAATAAAAAGTTTTTTTTATACGCAACTATAGTGGCGGGTTGTTGACATGTTTTTGTCAGTTGAAGATGAGAACGGGAGCAAAAAGAATATGGAGGCCTTGTTCGGAGGGTGCCATATTTTTTCTCTTGACCGAATCAGATAGGCAATAATTTTAGCCCGTCTTTTGATGACAATTTTTTCTTGCCTTTTAAGTATTTTGAAACGAAGGCATAATTTTGTGATACTCTTGGGGGTCTATTCTGGTACCCCCGGTTCGGTTGGGAGTTGGGTTGGGTTCCGCACGTTAACAACAGAACCCAACCCAAACCCCACCCCACCGGGGGTTACAATAATAGACCCCTTGATCTAACAAATTTTGAACCCGGTACAAACTAAGAACTCACTTCTGGAGCATACGCCGGAGACACTCTTCATCCTTGATCCTTGAGAACGGGAGAATGATAAACGTGCACAAGATCGGGTTATATTTTCTGGCAATATTTTTCGTATTAGAGAAGTATCTTTTAAACTTATTTTATTATTTTGATTACTCCTGTGAAGAGTATTATGATTTGGATTAATAATAAATCATTTTTAAGAAAACCTGATCTCGTCCTGATCCTTGAGAACGGGAGAATGATAAACGTGCACCAAGATGGGTTATATTTTCTGGCAATATTTTTCGTATTAGAAGTATCACTTAAACTTATTTTATTATTTTGATTACTCAGTGAAAGAGTTTATGATTTGGATAATAATAAATCATTTTAGAAAACCTGATCTATTAACTGTGCCACTCTACGAACTTTTCACTGTCAATTCTGCTAAAGGTGTTAAACGCACTCCTCGATAACAGTCTTCAGATTTTTTTTACTTTCAATTCTATCATTTAGATATAGGGTCTATTCTGTACCCGGTTGGGTTGGAGCGTCACTTTTTCCGTTGTTAACGGCCTGGAAAGTGACGTCTTAACCAGAACAAAACAACCCCATAGACAAAATTAAAAAAAGTAAATTTTAAGCAACTTATAATCGACATATAATCCACAGAGCTCCTAAACTTGAGCTGTGTCATTTAAAGATCTGTACTTTATTTCCTATTCATGTCTTCTATATTTTCTGAGATCTTATTTTGGAGAATACTTTTATCTTTCTTTACTGGACAACTCTAAAGCAACAATGTAGGGAGCAATATTTTAAATTTACATAATTGTATAGAAAATATTGAAATAAATAAGATGTATAAGGTTCAGTATAATTTTTGAACATATCTAATACTATTCTGAATATCTGCTCTAAATTATAGTACATAATTGAAACATTTTTAATTTGATCAATTATTATATTTATTAATTTACAAAATAAATATATAAATCTGAATGATTTTCATTTTATTAATTATTTATAAGAATGTTCACTATGTTAAGATGCAATAATTTTGAGTAATTAGGTAGTTTTCCACTCCAGGTTTTCATGTTTGTAGAGTTATATTTCATTGCTCACACAAACATAAGGGATTTTAGAGAGAAACTCAGATTTTAGAAGGGAAGTTATCTAAAACTCAAATACATTTTTTATGTTTAAGTACTTTTGAATGGATTCACTTCTTTTGGAACAAGAGGTGGTTTCACTTGATTTGTGGTGTAAATATAAAATTTTGGTATGATATACAAAAATTTTTCTGAATCCTATTTTCGAATATAAATTTTTCAACAAAAAAAGTAATTTTTTTGAAAGAAAAAATACTTTAATATATTTAGTTTTACATATTCTAAAACGTTGACAGGTAGCTAACGTTATATAATATTCAAAGAGCTTGCAAAAGTGGCACCACTAAAACACAAAGGTCTAGGAAGAACACATGTATTCAAGGTATTGGTTATAAGATTGAGACAATAGAATTTTTTTTATTTCTATGAGAACAATTTTCTTCCCCTGCAATTACCGAAAACCTTTTGTGCCAAAACCGCTAGCACATTTTCACAATTCATGATCAAGACTTATAGAAATGGTGTTATTATCCAATAAAAAAATTTCAAACAAAATAAGCAGAATAACTTAATGCTTTGTTGAAGTTTTAATAATAGTGACTTTGAAAATGTTCCCATTTTGAGCTACTAATCATTTCTGTATTAATATGCACATATCGTTTATCATATGGATTTAGTCTACCATATTCTAACAAAAGAATTGTAATTAAATAATTAAATTTGAAAAAACAAATATTTTGAAAATTGTTGAATAGAGTTGAACTTATTTCGTTTACTACAGTTAGTGGAAAATTTGTATTTATACAAATAGCACAATTCTAAAAGCTCTGATCAGGCTCGTTCAAATACTGCTAATTTCAATGTATAAAATTATAGGGCAGTTGCAGTGGGAAGAAATTTAGTTTATATAAATAATGCAGAAGTCGGTCAATCCCCCCCAGGGTGCATTTTGAAATATAGCCTTATTTTGCGCAAAGACTTAAAGTAATTTTTTTGCTCATAAAACGTTCTAAATTAATTTTAAAAAAATATTTCAGGTTGCTAAAAATATTATATTAGTACATAATTTTTTTTTATCGTTTAGTTTTACTTATGTTTATTTTTTATGAAAATGTTATAATGTTAAAATTTTTAGAACTAATTTTAAAATTGAACAATTATGAGTTTCTAATCAGGAGACGTTAGTTTCCTTACATTAAATTAAAACCTCGTAAAAAAAATTTAGTTACTTTTTTATTCTGGACATCGAATCAAATTATTTGTTATCGGTAAGAAAACTAGTTTTCCAAATATGTACACCATTTCATATATTTGCTTTCAATTTTGGATATTGATCAAAAACATGGACTTGAGTAAAAAATAGGTCGTTAATTTTTTTAGCTGCTGATAACTGTATGAAGAAAATGGAATGGCTTAAAGAAAAGAAAAAGTGAAGAAAGATTCTACCTTTAGAGGTCTAATCGAGAAAAGAACATAAATCTTGATGAAAAGGGTAAAAAACTCTGAATTTAATAATATAAAAACTTGTATTTTAGTTGAAATTTTGTTCCAATTTGTATAATGTTTAATTAAACCCCTTTGCCCGCCGGGACATATGAGTGCCGTTTATTATGCTTGAAATATCAAGGTGTTAGCAAAATTATTTTGCTTATTAGGGTTATGCAGCAGCAGCCATATTAGTGTTCACTATGTTACATTAATGTTTAAAAATAAAATTTGTGTGTGAAATCATTCATTTTGTTATTTTTTATTGAAAGTGAACTAGTAGATAACAGAAAAGTATCCACTTAGTTTAAACGTAAATGTACCATCACTTTTTTTAATAGATTATTATCCGTTATTGAAGTTTAATAAATTGAGTAATCTTGCTATTTTACAAGAGGTAAGGAAAGGAGAGCTTACGTGCGCAGTGCTTTTGAGCTTGCTATTTAGTAGAAGTTAAGCTTTCCTAAATAACTCCACTTTTGTTTAATCATTTTTCTGAGAATTTTTGTATGATGAAGTCAAGAGCAATCAACTAAAAAGAGAGTACTACTTTAAGTGATCGATAATTAATCCCAATCATTTTTTTTATGATCCTTTATTTTTAATTATAAAACATTATATTTACTAAAAGGATTGTTCAATGTTTTAGATTTTGTAAAAAAGTAGTTTAAGGCGATCTCTTCAGTTTTGACTCAGTCTGCGGATCTTAACATATTAAGACCGTTTTTGCTTTACTATAAGAATAATTCAAAATGTTAATTGAATTGTTTTACATTTTTAGATGAAGACTTATCAACAGTCTGCTCCAACTTATTTGTAGAGATTTTCTACAATAAATTGTAAGGAGCCAACAAAGCTATAAAGTTGTTTCCTTAAGTTGCTAATCTTGGCGATATTTTGGCGACCCTTGGGTACTTGGCGGCAAGTTGGCGACAAAGGATTCTAGAAGACCTCGACCTTCAACCTATTTCTACTGGCTTCATGAACTTTCTGGAGATTACATCACTTCTACGTAATGAATCACTTCTGTTGAGAAACTATAAAACAAGCTCTCAACACTTCCAATAAATGAGAAGTTAGATTTGAAATATGTGCTTTTGTTTTCTTAAATACTTAAAATAAATTCACTCATATTATATATAATAAAGAAAATTAAATTACCAAGAAAGATAAATTTTAGTAATTATAACATTCTTAATAAATTTACAATTTATAAAAAAATGAGTCAATGAGTTTTTTGCATTTATTTTTATAGTTCATTTTTCACTCTGCTTCAGGCATTTGTATATTTACAACATTCTGCTTTTAAAAAAATCGTATGATGTTGAGATTGAGTAAATTTTACCGGTTAAAAAAGCAAAAATAAGTAAATATTAATGATTGGCATTATAAATGGATGTACCGTATCTCAAATTTTCCAGATAATTTGTAATAAACCAAGGTTATTTTGGTAAATTTATCAAATTAAATGGTCTAAATTACCATCTTATTGGTAATAGAACCAGGTTATTCTGGTAAATTTATCAAATTAATGGTCTAATATCATCTTATTGGTAATAGAACCAGAGTTATTGTTAAATTTATCAAATAAATGGTCTAAATACATCTCTTGTATTGAAGTTATTTTATTGCAATATGTCAAATTACATCTTATTTGGGAAGTATTACCTTTGTGTACGGTAATAATACCAAATTCCATATCAAACAGCGTGGTAAAATAAACAATATTTTTCTTTATTTTACCATAAAGTCATTATCTGAACTCTATGGTAAAAACCGTACTTAATGGTGTTCCATATGACAGACAATACGGAAATTTCATCATATTCTGGTAGTTTACGTAAGAATTTTTTTCAATGTAGTCACCAGCATCATAAAACTGAGGTTGTATCCCAACAAAATGTGTTGTGAGATTTGTGTCCAATGAAACACATATCAGCAATAAGTCTACACAGAAATCCACATTTGTTATTCCTCGCCCATGTTTCTGGTATTACTCCCTCCAGCAATTTAAATATAACAATGCTGATTCCTAAAAATAATATAACATAAATTAAATTTGATTGCAGCTCACTATTTTGTTCGCTGCGAGAAGAACCTAATATTTCGGATGCCGCTGCATACTGAAACTAAGGAACAAAAATTTAGAAGATTTCGCATCGAGTATTGCTGTTTCTTAATATATATTTAATTTTAATAATATAAGTAATTGCTTTTCGGATATCATAGTTTTGATATATTTATTTGTAATATGACCTCCTTCTGTTACAACATTTTTTTCCGAGAATGCATATTCGTGATTTTTTAACCTCTGATAAGAGACTAATACAGATTCTGACCAGGAAAAAACGGTTACATGGAATTTTAATTTCTTTAAACTTTTCCTATGCTATCGCAAAAAAAGCAATGAATTATACAATAGTTTGTATTAAAAATTGGCATTTAAAGAAACCAGCTATCAGACCTGATTGCGTATGTGGCCACTTTATATCATTTCCCCTGATCTACAGAATATAATGCTGCAATTTTATTTTCAATCTTTAAGATAGTTTCGATATTTGTACACAGAAAATGATGATTTTCTCATGGTAAATATCTACCAGCAAAACATAAAATATAAACCTTATACTTAAAAATTTAAGTGTTTCAAAGGAGAATTCATTTTGACTTTAACAGTAACAGTTTTTGTAGATTAACTTTTCTCTGTTTTTCATTTTAATCTAGCTTCTACTAATTCTCAAGTAGCAAAACGACATGCTCAACTTTCCTGGCATAAGTAAGTATTCAACAACAATAATTTAGATTCATTAATCATATATCTATGTAATTGACATATATATCTTAAACAATTTCTTCTACTAAATTAAATATCCATGCTACCTATATTTTTCAATTCAAAACAGCAGTTTTCACATTCACATCTGAACTGATCTTAAACCAGAATTCACGATCTGCTACCAAATCGACTTAAAATGCTAGCTAATAAATCAATGCTTTATTTTAAAAAAGAATAAACTAATTGTGTTTCAGCGTTTGGAATGATATATTTAAGAGATCCTGCTTCTGAAAGAATTATTCTATAAACGCTATGACTTTAGGCAGTATTTTAAAAGTAACAAAACGAAAACATCCTGTGAGGCTTTTGCCTGTTAAGTTTTAGAAGCCTGTGTGATACGAAGTCTAAGTGTTCTAGAAGTTAGAAGATCGAAGCCTAGTTGGTAGATCTTGTGAATTTCTATCAGGTACTCTCTCACATCGTCTAAAATCCTATTTTTATAAGGAATACCTGGTATACAAAAGTAAATTGGAAATGCTTAAAAACTAAGATTAGATTTGTCAAATTCTCTACGTCTCTCAGTCGAGATTAAGCTAATAGATGTGGTATAAACTTACTATCAAAACTTTCAAAACACAACCACTGATCAATGCGCTTACAAACAACACAATGTCAATTGCTTCTATCTAATTACACAGGTCTGCATTCGAAAAATTTTCAGGCAAAGAAAACAAGTTGGTTTTTTTAAATAGTTTTTGGATACTGATTACGGAAAAATAATGAACAAATTCCATCGTACAGTTTCATCACCAAATCATGTCAATCTATTTTTTAGAATTTAGTATATTTCGGACCAAAAAATGATATTTATATAAGAGATTCGATAAACATGATTTATGGACTTAAAATATAAAGTGTGATAAACTATCAAACAAAAGAAGAAACACCTTTCAATCCAGAATATTCTCTGAATCGATAGAATTGCTTATTAGAAGCAATATTAAAGACAGAGAAACCATTCAAATCGGATACCTCTCCTGCCCCTTTGCCAAAAAAAAGTGTTACTTCCACCGCTTCACACTAAAATTAGGTCTTGTAAAACAATTTGTCAAAGGCTTTCAAAAGAAAGTCAAATCTTCCAAATACCTTTATGACCAGTTCCCGGGTTTATCAGGTAAGAAAACTGAAGGAAGGTGTTTTGGGGACCAGACATCAGGAAAATGATGAAGATGAAAAATTTTGAGACTAGAAATGAAACAAACAGAAAGAAAAGCCGCAGAGTCTTTTCAAACCGTTATTACTAGCTTTCTTGAAACAAAAGGACCAAAACTACAAATCTATTGTAGAAGAGATGATAAAAATTTCAGGAATTTAGGCTGTAGTAGGCATAAAAGTTCATTTTCTCGATTCACTTACCTGGACTATTTTCTGAAGAAATTTAGTGCAGTTAGTAAGAAACAAGGTGAATTCTCAAGATAACCAGGAAATGGAGGGCGATATCAAGAAAATGGAATAGTCCAACCATGATAGC
>BGPR01002277.1:103175-137862 GCA_013235015.1 Araneus ventricosus | reverse complement strand
TCTTATTGGTAATAGAACCAGAGTTATTCTGGTAAATTTATCAAATTAAATGGTCTAAATTATCATCTTCTTGGTAATTGAGCCAGAGTTATTATGGTAAATTTGTCAAAATAATGGTCTAAATTACCATCTTATTTGGTAGTATTACCTTTGTGTACGGTAATAATACCAAATTCCATATCAAACAGCGTGGTAAATAAACAATATTTTTCTGGTTATTTTACCATAAAGTCATTACTGAACTACTATGGTAAAAAATACCGTACTTTATGGTGTTCCATATGAGCCAGACAATACGGCAAATTTCACCATATTCTGGTAGTTTTGACCAGAATCTTTTTTCAGTGTGGTCACCACGCATCATAAAACTGAGGTTAGTATCCCAACAAAATGTGTTGTGAGATTTGTGTCCAATGAAACACATATCATGCAATAAGTCTACTTACAACAGAAATCCACATTTTGTTATTCCTCGCCCATGTTTTCGTGGTATTACTCCCTCGCAGCAATTTACAAGTATAACAAATGCTGATTTCTAAAAAATAATATAACATAAATTAAAATTTTGATTGCAGCTCACTATTTTGTTCGCTGCATGAAAGAACCTAATATTTCGGATGCCGCTGCATACGAAACTAAGGAACAAAAATTTAGAAGATTTCTGGCATCGAGTATTGCTGTTTCTTAATATATATTTAATTTTAATAATATAAGTAATTGCTTTCGGATATCATAGTTTTGATATGTTATTTGCTAATATGACCTCCCTGTCTGTTACAACCATTTTTTTCCTGAGAATGCATATTCGGTGATTTTTTAAACCTCTGATAAGAGACCAATACAGATTCCTGACCAGAAAAAAGTACGGTTACATGGAATTTATGAATTTCTTTAAACTTTTCCTATGCTATCGCAAAAAAAGCAATGGAATTATACAATGATTTGTATTAAAACCATTGGCATTTTAAGTGAAACCGCAGGCCTATCAGACCTGATTGCGTATGTGGCCACTTTTATATCATTTCCCCCTGATCTACAGAATATAATAGCTGCAATATTTTATTATTCAATCTTTAAGATAGTTTCGATATTTGTATACACAGAAAATGATGATTTTTTCTCATGGTAAATATCTACCAGCACAAAACATAAAAATATAAACTTCTTATACTTAAAAATTTAAGTGTTTCAAAGGGAGAATTCATTTTAGACTTTAACAGTAACAGTTTTTGTAGTTAACTTTTCTCTACATTTTTTCATTTCCAATCTAGCTTCTACTAATTCTCAAGTAGAAACGACATGCTCAACTTTGCCTGGCATAAGTAAGTATTCAACAACAATAATTTAGATTCATTAATCATATATCTATGTAATTGACTTGATATATATCTTAAACAATTTCTTCTACTAAATTAAATATCCATGCTACCTATATTTTTCAATTCAAAACAGCAGTTTTCACATTCACATCTGAACTGATCTTAAACCAGAATTCACGATCTGCTCACCAAATCGACTTAAAATGCTAGCTAATAAATCAATGCTTTATTTTCAAAAAAGACATAAACTAATTGTGGTTTCAGCGTTTGGAATGATATATTTAAGAGATCCCTGCTTCTGAAAGAATTATTCTATAAACGCATATGACTTTAGGCAGTCATTTTAAAAGTAACAAAACAGAAAACATCCTGTGAGGACTTTTGCCTGTTAAGTTTTAGAACGAAGCCTGTGTGATACGAAGTCTAAGTGTTCTAGAAGTTAGAAGATCCGAAGCCTAGTTGGTAGACTCTTGTGAATTTCGGCTATCAGTATACTCTCTCACATCGTCTAAAATCCTATTTTTTATAAGGAATACCTGGTATACAAAGTAAACTTGAAATGCTTAAAAAACTGAAGATTAGATTTGGTCAAATTCTCTACGTCTGCTACAGTCGAATTAAGCTAATAGTATGTGGGTATAAACTTACTATCAAAACTTTCAAAACACAACCACTGATCAATGCGCTTACAAACAACACCAATTCAATTGCTTCTATCTAATTACACAGGTCTGCGATGAAAAAATTTTCGGCAAAGCAAGTGGTTTTTTAAATAGTTTTTTGGATGCTGATTACTGGAAAAATAATGAACAAATTCCATCACGTACAGTTTCATCACAAATCGCAATCTATTTTTTACGAATTTAGTATATTTCGGACCAAAAATGTATTATTTATATAAGTTCGATAAACATATTTATGGACTTAAAATAGTAAATTGGTGGATTAAACTATCAAACAAGAAAGAAGAAACCCTTTCAATCCAGAATATTCCTCTGAATCGATAAATTGCTTATTAGAAACAATATTAAAGACAGAGGAAACCAGTTAAAATCCGGATACCTCTCCTGCTTGCCAAAAAAAAGTGTTACTTCCACCGCTTCACATAAAATTAGGTCTTATGAAACAATTTGTCAAGGCTTTACCAAAAGAAAGTCAATGCTTCAAATACCTTTATGACCAGTTCCCGGGTTTATCGGAAGCAAAACTGAAGGAAGGTGTGTTTGTAGGACCAGACATCAGGAAAATGATGAAAGATGAAAATTTTGAGACTAAAATGGAAACAAACGAAAGAAAAGCCTGGGAATCTTTCAAACCAGTTATTACTAGCTTTCTTGGAAACAAAAGGACCCAAACTACAAATCTATTGTAGAAGAGATGATAAAAAATTTCAGGAATTTAGGCTGTAGTATGAGCATAAAAGTTCATTTTCTCGATTCGCACCTGGACTATTTTTCTGAAAATTTAGGTGCAGTTAGTGAGAAACAAGGTGAAAGATTTCACCAAGATATACAGGAAATGGAGAGGCGATATCAAAGAAAATGGAATGTCAACATGATAGCCGATTATTGCTTGTTGCTACAAAGAGACGATCCCTGCAAAGTTCACAAGAGAAAAAGTGACAAAAGAGCTTCTGAGGTAAAGAAGAAACTTTACTATAAGGACTTGTAACTTTCTACCTATACTTAACAATTACTTGAATTAGGATATAATGTAATTTACATAGACTTATGAATTAATGAAATTTAAATGAAATGTCAAAATTTCGCGATTTCAACTGTTTCCTTCAAAATATGCAATCACTTTGTAAAAAATCCTTATGTGATAGAAATAAATGGATTTCATTTTTAGAATCAGCAAAAAAAATAACTTAAAAATCAGTCATCAAAATTTGAAACAATTTTCAAAAAGTATTTTTTTGCAGGCCTGTGTTATTTAACCTTAAAGGATTCAAGATTTCAGATTCTAATCGTTATCAGTTACTGAGAAATAGTGAGAATTTACTCGCATCTATGTTATATTTACAAAAATATCGAAGAACATTATTATTGTTATTAAAACTGAGATATCTTTATATTTTTTTTATCAAATTTGTTTAAAAATGTCACAATTTTTTTTTACCAAATTCGCATCAATCTGTATTTAATGACCACAAAATAGTGATATTTCCAGGATGCTTTGGAAAGTATGAAGGCATATAAACACAATTTTATCAAAACATATTAATAAATATGATCGTCCCAAAAGAATGCTCGCAAAAAGCATCTTCATAATGAGTTTCCTGCAAAGTGAGACTGGATGGGTATTGTCATCTATAGTATATATCTTGTCAATCGGCTGAATTTTATTCGTTAATAAATAAGTTCACAAACAAAAGGTGTGCATTTCTTAACACAATCAGTGCGCATGTTACATATACTAGTTACTTGAAGCATCCTGGGACTTCTTCTTTCATCAAGCAACTATAAGACAGCCGGAATTAATTTTCGCTTTCATCTATTAATCGTAATTATATACATTTTATCTTTGGATGTGATATCTCTTTAATTCTAGGTTAATAATACTTCTTGATACGGAATTTTGAATATCAGTTCCTTAATTGTCTAAGGATGCACAAAAGGACTGCGCTTTCTTTAATTCAAAATAATTATGCCATGGAACTTTCTAAGGCGAATCCCTTTAATTCTTCTCATATATGTTCAATTCCTCCAGTCTTACAGAAACTGTCAGGTATATAATTTAAATTATGTAGCTTTAGATTATGAACGCCATTGGCCTAGTGCAATAGAGCGCACGATGCCAGAGGAGCAATTCCATGTGTTAGCACACAACCGGAGGATAAAAATTATGGGTTCGAACCTTGACTGTGCTCTAAAGCAACATTATTCAAAAACTGATAGAAGGATGTGTGTTTTAGCCTTGCCTCATTTACTTAAGTAGACATTCCATATGAATTAAGATTAGAACGAAAAACACGTAAAAGTATGCAACCTGTTTTTGTTATTTCACAGATAATCCTGCAGTTAGTGCTGCGAATGTGGCATGTAATGCAGCAATTGGAACTTTGGGTAAGCTACTTAAAAATTTCAAACTTTTTCATTGTAAAAGCTGTAGATTCAAAAGAACGAGGAACAGTATACAATCGAAGACAAGAATCCGTCAGCCTTAATAATAATTTCAAAAAAAGAAATTATAAACCAAGGAGGGAACTTCACTCGAAAAATGAATCCTTTGAAGAAGGGGAAAACGATGTTCAACTAAATGAGATACTATTTAATATTGATGTCGCTTTAAAATAACACTCACTTTAAACACGATTAACTTCTGCAGTTACTTCGTTCTGTTTGTTGAAAGGTTCAGATTTGCGCGTAGCTAGGTAGTTGATAGGGCGTTAAGAATTAAATGTCATTTAAAAAATCAGCAGGTTTTATGGGTATGACGAATTACAGCAATATTAATCTCGGCAAATGAGGTAGGCTGTAATTTATCTGCAGATAAAAATGTTAAAGCTGATGATGCAATGCTTTAAATAAATAATTCACGAGCAAGAGATAAAGTAAAAGCATTTAAAATAAATCTGTAAATCTTCCTAGAAATCAAACATTTCTTCTGATGCACAACTGTCTGTTAAAAGAGAACAAAAACATTTAGCACTTGTCTTTTTTTAATTTGGATAGCGTGACTTAACAAAAATGTCATATCTTCATGAAAAATACGAAAATTTCGTGATTAATCGAGAAGATTTAATATAGTTTGCCGCCAAATTAAATTTAGTCCTTAAACCATATATCGCAGAAATGATTGCTTTTAAATACACATTATTTGGGGATAAAAACCGAAGAAATAGAAAAAAAGCAATTCACAATTGATTAAAGTCAATCGATAATATTTTTCGAAGAAACAATATGGAAAAAAGAAGAAAAAATACACCCCAACAAATAATTTAAATAATACGACAAACGTTATAACTTTCAAAAACTTTTTTATCTGAATTTATATATTTTTCGCTCGTTTCGTATTATTTATCAGCCGTTATTTAACTGAAAATCATTTACGTGCGTATGAAGATAATCTTTAAAAAATGCTAATGATTTTACAAAATGTTTGGCTGTCAGACAGGCGAACATTTACTATTTTTGACCGAATCTAGGGACAAAAGAAACATGATAATGAAATTTGTTCGTCCTGCTCCTCATCTGAAATTGTTTTACTGTAAATTAACGAATCCTCGAAAGGTACTGTAATATTGCCGCCTAGAGAGAGTTAATAAATGGCCTTTTTTCAATTTTTTTATTTAACAAAATGATGAGGCTAATTAAAATCAACAAAGAAGCGAAAAATAGCATGAATAAATGAATTTGGAATAATGCAGGATGTTGCCATCAAAAGAGCAAGAATAAACTGGGAAGTCTAATATTTGACCCTCTTCAGTCGCTCAGGAGCCATCAAAACATCTAGTTCACTGGCTGCTAAAAATCTTGCCATATTTACGCGAGTGACAATATTTTTTTTACCTAAATTGCAAACGAATAATTTTTCTGTTTGCAACTATTTCACAAAACTTACGTAACCACTTAATAACATCTGAATTATCATCAAATGCAATTACGATTCTAATTGAGGAAAAGTTTACAAGGGAACTTAAAAGATGATTGAAATTTTTTTTAAAGAAAATGCAATCTTACTGAAAACTTGTACATTGCCGTTAACAGCATAGAATGAATATTTAGGTAATTTAAAATACGATTGTGTTTCATTCATTTATTCTTGAAAGGCCATTACGTTAAAGAATGATTTATTTATCACTGTAATCTGATTTGTAACAATTTATGTTATTTTAATTGATATTCGACAAAATTTTATCATCAACCAATGGTACTTTCTACATTTTTATTGTATTTATAGAAACATTCCAACAAATTAATTTTTTAAAACTATATCTTTACTGAAAAGAAGCAAAATAAAATAATGAAAATTTTATGAGCTATACTGTTATTAAAAATAAAAATTTTGCATCTCGATTGTTTTAAATTGAATATTTATTAGCATGGTATAACGTCGTATTTATTAACATGGTATAAGTAATTTTTTTTGCTTATTTTTAATTGGGTAATTTAAAATGTCTTATATTCAGAAATCTTTATCTGAAGAACTAACGTTGCTGCATTTGTTTAGGTACTCTTTCAACTATGTTTACAAAGAGCTGTCCGAATGGATTACAACAGACTAGTGAGTTAACATTTATTTGTTATATTCTGGGAATAGTTATATTTACAGTAATACCTCTGTTTTCATCAATAATCCGTCTGAAAACCAACCGCGAAGTCCGAACCGAGACAATTCTTTCCAAATGAATAAATGTAAATCCAATTAATTAGTTCTATACATTCTAAAATACATACCAAAAACACATTTTATAGAGAATAAATACACTGTTTAATAATAAAAACTATGGGAAATTAAAATATAATGGATATAAAAGACAAATGTAAAGAATTAATGAAAATGTAACGTGATATTTACATTTTAAAACCTTTTAAAAACTCTTCTTGGCGTATGGAAGACGGCGAGAAGGGATGAGAGTGGAAGATAAGGCCCTTATGGAAGGGGAATCCCGCTCCATAAGGACCTTAGGTTTCAAGACACTATATGGGGTACTTCCCTTCTTAACCTTTGGCTCGAGGACCAGCTTCAGAGTCAGTGGAGACATGTCGCAAAAGTAAGCTGTTCAAAGAGGTCTGTTTGGAGAGTTTATGGTCTTCTTCTTCGAAGAGCTGCTGGCTCTGGAAACGTTCTTTTGTCCCATGAAGAAGCTAAAAGGAAAGAGTTAAATTATCTCGCCTTGTGGTGCTCATACAACGCAAAACAATGCCACAATGATCAGGAGACAGCATGGGTCGGCCTTTGTTTTCGCAAAATTAGCAGCGATGTCACGTGGGCGCGCCGACGAAATCCGAGGCAAATTTTTCGAGGAAAAACTCGTCGAAAACCGAAACCTACGATGTATCAGGAAATGCGTTGCGTGCATCATTTAAGCCTTTATGTTTTTGTTGTATTTTTGCATTATGCTTTTTGCATTTGCTTCATGCATTAATCAGCTGCATGGTAAGGATTTCTGACAATGAACAACAGGAAATTCATGTGATGTTAAAATCACATGACAAACGCAATTGCGAATGCCAGCAAACATCTAATTGTCTGTTGTTTGACATTGTAATGCAACGTCATGTACTTTTCCAAAACATTAGGAAGTTCAGTGGATTCTAAAACTGTAGTAGGAGTATTTGATGCATATCACGTGAACACGAATTGACTCTGTTCATAAAATTATTCAAAAAATGAAGAGGCTTCTTAACAAACATTACTTAACATTAATGAATATTTATGCATACATAATTTTCTTTACAGAAATTTACTCGAGAGTAATCAAAATTAATTTTTAAAAAATTTTTCCAATGGATAAATTTTGAGGACAGAATTTTAATTAGCTTTAAAATATTTTAATTGGTCTGAGATATAAAATTTGTAAGGTTCGGTGAACTTCAGAATTGAAGAAGTGATGCCCACAGAATAATAAAAAAAATAAATATTTATTCATATGCAAATTGTATTTTAATATTTTGCAAAAATTGTTGTGCGACAGAAATAATTTCAGTAGTTTTCATGCATTCACTGTTAACTAGATAACAATCTTTCTTTCTTAGCCCTTAAAGGGAGTGTTGCCTTTAAGCAACATACCTAATTTTGTCTTCTAAAATTTTGAGAATAAGACTGAAGCTCTAATGCCTGTGGTTGCCAATAAGACACATATTGAAATTTTTATTAAATCAATTAACAGCATATTAATATAGGCAGCCTGAGTGCTGATAAAAATATGTATATTAATAAGTGAAGACAAAACTTTGTACCCCTTTTTAAGCACATTGCGCGCACGGAAGAGTGTGAGATTTTGCATAGTTAAAGTTCATATGGAGAAGGAGTGCAGAAAGATAAAATTTATGTATAATATGTGTTACAAATACATTAAATTAAATAAAATAAAAAATTCATTGTTTACCTTCATACTGAATGTCAAACACATAAAAGTCTGTGGTCAACAGTCGGACAACATTTATTTTTTTAACCGCCCTGTTTTTTTGTTTCAATAAAAAATATATAAAAAATGCGAATCACGTATTCTTTATTTCATTTTTAATTTTTTGTATTAATTTCTTATTTAAATTTTATATAATTTGAAAAAAATAGGCAAATTAACTGTGTAACCTTGGAGAAACCTGGCCAGTATAGCAATAAAAAAACCCAAGGAAAAGTAAAAAAACGCGCTATTGTTTTTAAAATATGACTTAGCCAAGTTACACCTCATTTTTCCTATCGTTCGTATTTTTCAAATACAGTCGGACCTCCATTTAACGAAGTTGCTAAATCCGGAAAAAAAGTTCGTTATATGGAAAATTCGTTAGATAGAGATTCACCTTTTAAAATACTTTAAACTACATAAAACAGATTTTAAATTCATAAACACTAAATATTATTTAAAAAAGTAATTAATCATACCTTTATTTTGTAAATTAATATCTATTAGTTTTATATATCTTACCCATCAAAAAGAAATCTGCAAGGAAAACAAAAACAAAACAAAACATTGTCCGGGAATACACTGTATTTTCAATTTAAAAAAATAATTTTATATTAAAATTAATGAATTTTAATGACATTATCGCATTTATCATAACAAGTAATTGTAAGCATACATTACCATATGCGTCCTTAAATTTAATTACTGATAAAGTCTGTTAATTTTGTCTGAGTTTTTTGTTTGAAAATGTGTTTTGCAATGCACCAAAAACCTCTTCAGGCGTATTTTCTTCAAAATGTAATCCGCGTCGGATTGTTTTAAATGATTTTAGCATTTCATCATACGAAGTTTTGTTGATTTCTGCATCATGATCATTTCCATCTTCATCATCTTCGTCTGCATCGCAATTCATTGCTGTATTGTTTTTATTTTTCACACTGTCCGAAATATCCAATTCAGTTAGAGGCTGTCCATAAATGATGTCACACATTTTTCAATATTTTTGACCCCCTCCCCCATTTGTCACTAAGTGTCACACTTTACCATACCCCCTCCCTCCCTTGTCACATGTAACGCTACATTACATAAACATATACTTGCAGTTCAGAAACAAAGCACTACGTTATAGATCATATATCAAATTTTATTTTTAACCTTTAAATACGTGTTTTAATGATATGTGTGAGCATAACAATAATAATGATTATCTGTGTACTTATCTTGTATGAAATAAGATTAAGGTTTAGAACAAAAAATCTAATTAATATACAATAGTAATAAAATATTAATATAAAAGAGCAATTGAAAACAGTAGTATTTTGGAATTTGATATATTTTGCTTTAAATCTTATCTTTACATTATGAACACAAAATACTCTTAAACAGATTGAATTAAAAAAAAAACGCCTCAATAAGATCAACCTGTTTGTGTCACTACGAGTTCTACCACTCACCCAGATGGGGCGACGTATCTTTTGTTGGACATTTCAAGGGTGTGACATGGGGAGGTTTCCTTCTAATGGAGAAGAATTTCTGCTGCTACCATATTCTCAGAACCTACCCTGAATGCATTTTTCAAAAAGAAAGGAATATAAGTGAAAAAAAATCACATGAAAGTTGTTTTAGTTCCGATTAAAAAAATACCCCCAAATTTTGATAATTTCAAAATTTAATCTGCTGATTTTAAATGTTTTTATTTTAACCAAAATGTGTGATGTCACACTTCTTGTTACCCTCTCCCTTGTCAAAATTCCCCAAACAAACCCCTTCCAAGCGTGACATCATTTGTGGACGGGCCCTTAGTGTTTCCGAGGTTTCAGCTTCAGAATGAAGTGAAAGAAATTCATCAATCAGCACATCATCGTTAATTTCTTCTTTTTCCTTTAGCTGCATCCGCATTTTTTTAAGTTCCTCTAAGGGAATATCGTCTTCGTCCTCCGTACTTGCCGAATTCTCATTGCTGACAAAGAATCCAGCTTTGTCAAAAATGTTGCGAATAGTACGATCTGTGACATCATTAGTTCCATTCCTTGGAAATTTCTGATATACTTTCCCGTAAGTTGATCTATGGCACGGATTGATTGTTCTCAAGCGCAGTGATAACTTTTCGCACTACTCTCTTGCGAGAGTGTATTTTGAAATTTTTTTATCACCCCTTGATCCATTGGCTGCAGTTTTGATGTAGTGTTCTGTTGGCAAGTAAAAAACTGTTACCCTTTTCAGTTTTGGGTTGATTTCCTTCGGATGGGCGGGACAATTGTCGAAAACGAGAACACGACACTCTGCAATCACACGTTTGTCCAACTTTTGAACCCATTTTTCACAAATTTCTGACGTCATCAAAGATTTTTTTGTTAAAGTCATAATCAACCTCTAAAGATTTTGCGCCTTTGAAACATCTTGGATTTTTGCTTCTTCCGATAACTAATGGTTTCAATTTCTGATGTCCAATCATATTTGCCCCTAACATGACAGTTAATCTTGCTTTGCTTTGTTTTCCTCCAAAGCATTTTTCCTTTTTAAATATTAATGCCTTTTGAGGCAAACATTGAAAAAATAAGGCAGTCTCATCCGAATTAAAGATGTTTTCTGGCTTATAGTCTTTTAAAATTTTACTCAGTGTCACCGTTATCCAATTTCCACTATCATTATCATCAATATCTTTACTTTCACCAGATATTACTTTTGCCATAATTCCGTCTCTTCTCTTAAATTTTTCAAGCCATCCATTGCTTCCTCGAAATTCGTTATATCCCAATGCCTTCGCAAATTGAAGAGCTTTTTCAATTATGAAAGGACCAGATATCGGAACATTTTTATCTCGCATTGTGTATCCACTTGAAAACTGCCTGATCCGCATCTTCATAAACACATGTTTTTAAACGTTTTGAACAAGAATTCGATGAATCATAATTTTGTATCTTATTACAATTTTTTATTATGGTTGATAAGATGTTTGGAGGAATACCAAATTTTAAAGCATTATCCTTTTTCTTTACGCCTTTATCCACCTCATGAAAAATTAAATTTTTTTCTTTGATGCTCAAGCACTTTCGCTTTGACATTTTCTAGTGACAAGAACCGACGACTTACCAGTACGACTCTAATCGACAAGCTAGAAAACGGGAGACTAGTTCAAGGACACGGGACAGCTGCATTGCGGGTGAAAGAGGGATATTGAAAGTTTTTCTAGTGAAGTGGACAGTGGGGATGGGTGGGTAAAGGTTGCACTTCCTGGATGAAATGCAAAGAATGACAGCGATTTTGCTGCTCTCGGTGAGTTAGACGACTGAAAACCAATTCAAGGTCATTGATCACCATAAAATGTGCTAAAAGAAAGAATAAGTTTGAAATGTTCGGATATATTTTGAGAAATAGGGAGAAAAAAAATATTGGATCACAAGAAAAAGTTCGTTAAATAGAGAATGCACTTCGCTATTTGGAGGTTATTTTACGAAGAAATTAAAAATGTTCTTGGTTCCAAGGAAAAGTTCGCAAAATAGAGGTTCGTTAAATGGAAGTCCGACTGTAACTGGAAAATCAATGCATAATGACTTATTTGTACACGCTCACAGCTGACGTAATAGAACAAAATTCAAAAAAATTCTATGCAATGATTATAGAGGTATACTCTTTGACGAAAGAACCTAAATAACGTTCAAACTTAAAAATTTAATGAATTACGGTCGAATTCGACTGCTGGGCGACCTCTAGTAAAAATAAATTGATGTTTTTCACTTAAGGCTGAATCGTTTTAGCTTTGTCTGTAAGCTTGAATATAACATATTTTATTCTACAATGTTGAAGAAAATTCCTTATCCGTATTATTATTTATTAAAATTCATCTATGTTTGAAATTATAGAATTTTGTCAAGGTAATTTTTTTCTGAAATAAAGCCCAGTGTTGTCAGTTGGTAACAAACTGTTTTTAAGCTATAAACCATACTTAAAACAAAATAGGATTTTAAAAAGTATTTCCCATGTTTTATTCACGAATTAAAAGTCAAAAAATATTTTGAAATCAATTTTAAAAAATAGGTCTTTTAAAGGTTAATTTCAGATTTTTGTCAATAGCATACATTGTAAAGTGTTTGATAGCTAAAGCCTCTGGGGAGGAAGGTCCAGAGCCAAGAAATACTCTATTTTTTATAGCACGTGCTTGCAAGAGTTTTATTCAGTAATGATCTGGGATAAATATAAGAATATTATGAAAAATTATAAAATTATGGTTTACAATTCCGGCTTCCTTCAGCCTACTCTGTCACCAAAACAGGCCCACTTCTACTAATGGCCTAAAAGAATGATGTCGGTCTTCCGTCGACCGGACTTGAGATCTCAGCGATCCAAGTGTATCTTTTCACCACCAAGAAAAACGAGCCCTTGCTCGTTTCTGTCCTCTTCCAAAATTTTCCAAAATTCTCTCTCTCTTCTCCATCTTCGCTCTTCTCTTTTTAACCCTCATCTTCTCCCCACTGTGGGAGCGATCAAAAAGCCTCCCCACGAATCCTCGACAATTTTGTAGGTGGAGTCTATTTCAGCGAGCAATTATTGGTTCCTTACATTTTGGTCCTTTTCCCTGTCGCCAGCGGGTTCTCAGGCTGGAGCTAAATGACCCTATCAATCACTTGCACTAACGAATAGTCCACTAGTGACAGCCTGGACTCCCGGCTCTCTTTGTCGGCGCTTTAACAAGATGTCCGTAGTCGGCAAGCGACAAGGACTTCCCGCTGAGGCACCTGCTCTGTTCAGTGACCCATGGCGTGGGAAAAAAGTTACTGGTCGCTAATGATTTTGGGGGATCTTACAATATCTACAATGAGATTACAAATTGACGGTCTTTTATATTAGCACGATATCTAACCCTGCAAAACATATACTGCACTTGTTTTGATTATACGTGAATAATATTTCTATGGCACATCTGAAAATAAAAACAATAACCTGTATTTAGTTTGTAATTTTCGCTCTTAAGAAAAATTAAGTGAAATTTTATTTTAATTTTTTAACATTTTACACATGTTGAATTCGTATTCGATATTGATTAGTGAGATTTAAATTCTATTTTCAGCTCCAGCGCCAACTACCATAAGCACATCAAGTATGTAATAGTGCTCCATTTTTAGGTTTTGAATGATTTTTTCCATGTTATATTTTACATATTGTCATATTTATATCGAAATGTCGTGTGTGTGCCAAATTTGCCAACACATTTTATTGATTAACAATTGTATTTTTCTGATAACTAACTTGTATTTTCTTTCTATAAATACTTGTACTTTCAGATTGTTGTATGCGATATATGATTGTTGTCTGTTGTCACAAACTGCCATATGTCGCTAGTGGTTCCAATTGTACATCAAAAGTTCGCATGTTTTGCTCTGTGTGGTTTTTGACATGCGTCAGTTTGATATAACGGCGACGAAATGTTATTTCAGTAATCTATTCTGTCAATGAGATTTTAAAAAATAACTTTATTTTCAGCTCAAGCACCAACTACTGTAACTACCCAAAGTAAGTCTAGAAGCTTTAAATATGTTAAAGTGTTTCAAGTAGAGTTTTCTTTAAAACGCTGCTACAAAAATGATTTCCTAAAATTCATTAAAATCTTTAAAAGGAGGGAAAAATTAATGTAGTTCAGCTTAATGAAAAGTACCCTCTCTAATGAAAATCTGTTCATAAACTCGCAGAAGTATCATTCATTTATGAGTTTTCAGATATTTTTTTACACGCTGACTGTCGACCACGAGATAACTCATGATTGTCAGATTTTTTCTCGGAAATGAACGTGTTAGAGTTAAATTTTATATTCATTATGTGTGTGAAAAAAATTTTACGTCCGTTTCAATATTATCATGCCAACAACCTCCGCGTAATTGTCCCGGCTCTCAGCCGAAAGATGTGAAGTGAAAAGTGGAAGAAACAGTTGCGTGGGAGATGAGATGGTAAGCGCCATTAATGAAATTGAGTTTCTGCACAGAGTGTGTGTAGGTCTGTAAGAGATCCAGATGTGGACACCGAGTAATTGTGAGTAATCTTGAACGTGAATCGTAATTGTACATATGAATGTAGCTCCTATTTAAATAGTATATAGTTCCTATTAGTAAACTAGTGAAAGAAAAAAGTGAATTTATTGAAGGCTGGAGTACACAGTTCTTACATAATTAAGATATATAATGTTTTATGAAATTATGTATGTCATTAGACAGAAGTTTGTCAGATAAGTTTTATAGACAGGAAGCAGAGAAAAATTCATTCAAGTGACTTGACTTGCTTCCTAATACAAGACTTTATAATTTCGAACTGAAAGAATATGGCGAGTCTAACACCTAGTCTATCTGTCTTTCTTATTGAACTTTTAAGCGGAAGCTAATGCACTCATTGTAGTTATGTTTGTTTGTTGAATTCATGTTAAAACTATAAGTTTTTCGATTATGACATAAAATGCTTTTTTATGTAACAAAGTATCAAGAATCCGTGTAAAATGTAAAAGAAAAAACATCAAAATGTAATAAATAAATAAATGTTCTCGGTTCCAGCAAATTTCTTTATTTTGATAAGTAGTTTTCAATAATAAATGTTTAATAAATTCCGAAATTATTTATATACGTACATTATATTTTAATATAGAGATTCATTTGTTATTTTTGATACATGTGATATAATAGAGGAATTTTTCTTTTAGCTCCGGGATCTACAACTCCAGGTAAGTCAAACTATAACTATTTCAGAAGTTATGCTAATCACAGCACTCTTAAATGGTAGTAAAATTCTCGACATACCATCTGCATTAAAATGATAAATTTAATCAACAAATAATAGAAATATGCGCTGAAATGATTTTTTTATTAATTTACTCTTTCAATAAAATATCAATCATGTTCAAATTATGTATCAAAATAAAATGCTGAGTTCACTTTTTGAATTGTTTAAATTTTTGTTAACAACCAAATGTTATGAGATCTCTTATTAAAAACATAATTGAATGAAATTTCGGTTCTGTTTTCGTTTCCGCAATTTAAGCATCATTCTTATTTAAAAATTAATTTTTCTTAGCTGTATTTAATTTATATTCCATAATTGAATAATTAGTAACAATAATTTTATAATATACTCAGCTTTTAACTTTAAAAGAAGTTGCGAAATTCTTCCAAATAATCTTACACGCGAATAAAAATTTTCCATTCTTTCTTGCTTTTCTCTTTTTTTGCATATTTGTTTCTTTATTTTGAGTATATATACAAAGATTACCTCAGTTGTTTAAATACCATCCAAAATAAAGGTTAAAAAGATTAAATGTGGCTAGAAAATCCTGAATTGAAACATGCCAGTAAAAAGAATCAAAACCTATCAAACATAATCTTTTAGTTTACTGGATATATTTCCAAATATACTTGGTTTCATAGAGGACTGACTTTGTTTACAGATTTCGTAGAAAAATTAACATTAGGATATATTTATATTATCATTCATCAATATAAGAGAAACACGCATTTAAATCTATAATATAAAGCAGAAAATATATTTGTGTGTCTGTCTTTCACAAAATCTCCGTCTAAATGGTGAAAATTAGAGACATCAAATTTTCACATTCCATTCTGGGGTTCATTTTAGGTTAAATTTCCATTTTCAAGTTTCAAATTTTATTAATTCTTAAGATATTTAATTGAACCAGAAAAATTAATCCAAACTTTGGCATTTTTGTCTAGTTTTTCACCAATAACTTCTTTAATAATTATCGCACGAAATGATTTATATAATTTCTTAAAGAGAAAACAGTTAGTTATCTTTTTTATGATACTAACTTAATTATCTTATATTTAAAAAAAATAATTAACTTTTCAAATTTCATTTTAAACTCTATTTATAACACTGCTCTCAATTTTTGTAATTAAATTAAAACTAATTTTATTGTTTTATCTAATTTTTATTCACATTTTCTTTGCCCCTGTTAAAGTTATTATAAAATTTTGCTTTTTTGGACATTTTCTTTAACAAAAAGGCAGAAGTTTTACTTCTGGACAACAATCCAATGACGTTAGCTTAATAATTCTCTCTATGCGGCTTTTCTTTTAATTTTTAAAATTATTCAATTGAGTGTGTAATTTGCTACAAGGTTACTGAGACCCGTTTCTAATGAAAGGAGAAAACTTAAGGATAGAAGCTTTATAGTGTTTTGTTTTTCTGAAAATGGACATGTGAGAAGTAGCACTTGTGAAAGATGTGAAAATAACAAGCAGACATCCTAATAATGTGTTCCAAGATTAAAAAATGAGAAGAAATTGACCACACGAACAACGATACGTAGAAGGAGTACTAAAATAAAATGGCACACAAGCGGAGAACTCAGTTTTCATATTCGACGCACAGTAGGTTGGATCAGGATGCAGCGCCGCTCTTAAATGCGTAATCAATCGTAAAAGTATTCACTTCGCTTAAATACTCACACCCGCTCCAAACAGTCACGTGATCAGTATGAATGAGAATATTAAGTAATGAGCATGAACTCGACGACCCTTAGCGAGGGGAAGCATGAGTCGATTGGCCATTTTAAACACATTTTTACATCGCACACATGATCGGATGGAAAGACAGAATTATTGAGCCTGTACGAAAACGCATGTGATCGGTGTGAGCAAGGGAGAAAAAAAATATTTTGCATGAATTCATTAGAACCAATAGCGAAGCACGAATCACCTGCTTACTTTAAACACGAATTTTTTACATCTCAGCCATGAAGCAGGAAATCCAGAAAATAAGAGTGGTTCAATACGAAACCTGATCTGGTGCTCTTCTAGAACGGAAAACAAAACGCAATATTGCTTCTGAATGTTTCGAAGGGAAAAGAAATTCGAAATTGAGTACTGAAGTACTGCTTCAATGGCTTCGGTTGAATGCATGCCATTGTTGTTCAGCTAAGAACACGGATTTATACTATTAAATGTAATTCAGCTTTAACGCCCACTAAATGCATCTTTATCGAAAAAATATAAGATGATTTTAGCAATATATTAGTGTCGACGAATTTCAAAATATTTACAGACGTATTATTAGAAGAGCTCAATTATGCCATTGAATTAAGGGAAAATATTTTCAGAAAGCCCTTTCAATTGCTTTATATGAATCTCGCATATGGAATTTTAAACCATTTGCCCAAACTCCATTTGTCACTTCATATGATACCTGTTTGAGTAATGCTTTATTTAAATATATTTGCCTTATAATTTTGTTCATACTTGTAAGTAAAATTTTGTTATAAAGTACGCCATCTAAAATTTGGATACTGTCCATACTTCAGCTGGAAAAGTAGCATTTTAAATGGTAGGAAAAAGTAGTATAAGTCATATATTTCTCTTCTTTATAAATCCTTAAATTTTAAAGATGGAGATATTCGATTTTTTTGCGTTGACCTTGTTGTAAGAAAAGGTAAAAAATCCTTCTTCAGTTTTGTCTAAGTTGATTGAATAAAAATTAAAAAGTGTAATTTTTGAAAATAAATGGCAGGAAGATTTCATTAACATAATCTTCTTTTCTGTAATATTTGAACAATTTTTCAATTTATCTCCAGCGGATAAAAAATTAAAATGCGTTTGTCCCTTTTTTGGCCGCTCTATATTATAAAAAGATATTTATTAAATGCAATTTCAAAAAATCGTGATAATTTTTTCCACTATTATATACATTTAAATATACATACAACGTATAAAATTAATTTTTCTGAATGTGCAATATAAGTTAAATTAATTATTGTTTAAATTGAGAATCTGATCATTTTTGACTAATAAAGTACCTTCTAATAACTACAGTGGAGACAATTTGCATTACATAATTTGTTACATTTTGTTTGTGTAGAAACAAATTAATTTTTTTCAACAATTATTTTAAGAACTTACTCCTTTTAAACATATTCAGCGTTATACTGAATCCTTCATTCATATTTACAGCAGAGTAGCGTTAGACTGAAAGGTAGAAAACTTTGGAAAGCAAGAAAACACTTTTAAATGGCATTTTACATCCATTAATTTTGTTAACTATTTTTTACATGAATGTGAATACTTTTAGATTTGGCCATTTTTTCGAATATTCCGAAATACTGGATGAATTTTCTTTGTACTTCGACCATGTAAAGAAGAGACTTGAACTCATATTTCACTGTGAAGATTCGGTCACGTACGCATTTACGAGACCAACCAGAAATTGATAAAGAAGAAAATGATTTAGGACTCACCCCGTTTCACAGAAAGGTAATAATGATCTGTAACTTTTATCAGTGGTTTTATTTGATAAACGCAATATTTTCATTCATTTTGATAAAAATAACAGGAATATTCGGGAATATATAAAGATAAATCTTAAAAAATCCAAAATCTTCCCACATGTTTTTTACTTTTAATATACAGAGTTTTAAACTTAATCATACGAAACTTACAGAATACTCGGAAATTCCTTAGAGAACCTTTTTGTATTAAATTTGAAGTAAATATTTTGAATATTACAGGAAATATGAGTGTTTGTAGTACATAATTTTTTACTGCGGATGTGCGAAACGTAGAGTAATTTTTCTTTCATAACTTTAAAGCCAGATATATAGGGAACTTATATAATAATTCCAATTGAATACCGTTAAGATTCAGAAAGATATCGGCATTGCAGCGAGGTAAATTTCATTTTCAGAGAGCTAAATGATGATTGTTCTTGCACAAACTAATATTTTTTAAATTTTAATATTCAAATAATTATCGTAGAAATGCAATTTAAATAATGTTTTAATTTATAAGTATACTTGGGTATTCATGATATTCAACTTTCATAGAATTCAATATTACTGTTTGAAGATAAAAATTTAAAAAATATCAGTTTGTGCAAGAACCCTCATTATTTAGCTTCACTTAGATTGCATCTGAAACCACCGCTGTAATGCAAAAGTTTTTCTGAATCTTAACGTCATTTAACTGCAATTTTTATATAAGTGGTCCATCATACCTGACTTTGAACTTATGAAAAGAAAAATTGAAACATTATTTACTACAAATACTCATATTTCCTCTAATATTAAAAGCATTTGCTTCATATTTTAATGCAATACTTCTCTAACATATTGTCGTGTACTCTGTAAATTGTGTATTATTTGGTTTAAAACTCTGCATTTTATAAGCAAAAAACATCAGAGAAAATTCAGGATTTTTTAAATAACATCTCTAAATCTTTCAGAATTTTTGTGTTATTTCTACGAGAATTTATGTAAATATTGCTGCGCGGATCAAACAAATCCATTGACGAAACTTGCAAAACTTTATCAGTTTTCTGTGAAACGGGGTGAGTCCTAGATCATTTTCTTCTTTATAAATTTCTGATAGGTCCCCTAAATGACTTCGTGACCGAATCTTCACTGCAAAATGTTAGTTGAAGCCTCTTCTTTACATGGTAGAAGTTCAAAGAAAATCCTTCTAGCCTTTCGGGAGATATTCGAAAAAAATGTTCAGAACCTAAAGTTTTCACATTATTCTGTCACCCACCTGTATGCTCCATCGATGCTCAAAATTTGAGGAAACGTGCTCTATTATTTTGAGTTAATATTATATATTATACATTTTTATATTTTCAAAACTTTGCAGGGCCTTGCACCGAAAGCGAACAAGAAAGTTGCGACAGAAGCTGTCAAAGACAATTCGATGTAGATATAAACTTTGGAGGAAATTGTCGAAGGCATGGAAAAAAATCATATGCATGTGGCTGTAAAAGAGTCGAGCATTGTGAAACTTATAAAAATGCAACCTGTAAGAAGGAATGCAAGAATGGGAGGATTTGTCGAATTCCAGAGAAGAACTTTCCATGTGTTTGCAAAATTGGTTCTGGAAATTTTTTGTAAGTCGTGAATTTTTTTCCAGTAATAAATAAGTACTTACATTCAACGCAGATTTGAATATTTTACAACACCATATTAAGCTTTATAGTAATGTTGCAGTTTGGCATTGTATATCTTTTCTTTACGGCAAAAAACAAAAACAAAACCAAGAGTGATTCAATGACGTCGCAACTGCTTACTTTGCGCTAATCACATTTATGACGGAGTGACACTTTCATAAAAATGTGTATGATTTCGTGAATATTATTCTCGAAGTAGTTAATAAACGAGAAGGTCTTGATTTCACCATTGACAGTCTTGTAAACAGAGGTAAGGAATTAAAAATGGGTATATAAGGAACTCATGAGCCAAACTTTAAGGGAATGTAATATACACATAATACAGCGTTTTTTTGTATAAAAAAGTGGGGTCGAAAACGAAAAGTGCTAGTGCAAAAACAAGTGAGGCTGAAGAACTGAAAAAAGGTTTTTATTTACATAACAATTACAGAAAGTGATCAAATGTGCCACCACCATTGTCGAAGGCATGGAAGTATCTAGCAACTGACTGGTATACCCTTTCGAAAATGCCACGTTTCACGTACAGTTGCAGCAAAGAACAAAAGCCTTGTAATGAGATACACATCAGAGTCAACCGAAATCTAGTAGATGAGTGCCTTGAGGTGTTCCCATAAGAAATAATTATTTAAATAAAAAAAATTTTAATATACCACTTTTTTAAAACGGACTAAAAAGTAAAAAAAATAATTTCTTCTAGCCCCATACAGATTTAAAACAAAAAAAACGTGGGGCGCGTGCAATAGATAATTGATGCATAAATATTTATTTAAGTAAATTAAATTTTTATTGATATTCAAATTATATGAACTGTTGTGTGAGTTTTCTAAACGACAGGTGCTCCCTACACTCCTTACTATTAAATATTGCATGCGCTCCACGTTTTTCTTTTTAAATCTGTATGGGGCTAGAAGAAATTATTTTTTACTTTTTAGTCCGTTTTAAAAACGTGGTATATTAATTTTTTTTTATTTAAATAATTATTTTCTGCTTTTTAGTCTTGTGCGTGAGAAATTTTTCAATCGACTTTAAACATCTTGATGAGATTATGACAGAGACATGTGGAAAATTTCAGGTTTATTTCAGTTTCTCTTCATCTGATCATAAATAGAAAATTGTTATACCTACCCACCAATAATATATCAATCTGTTTAATTGTTATTTTCATGAAAAATAAAATAAAGAAGCAAGCAAACTAAATTTTATAAAATTTTTATTTCAATATTAAAACCAAATTATTGCCAGATCCTTCTTAGTTACCAATTTTAAATATACGACTAACTTATGGTGCTGGAGGTCCTAGTTGTGGCATTCTTTCCATCTCCTTCATTGCATGTTGTTTTTTTTGCCAGTGAGCAATCGAGCTCCTCTATTCTAGGCGTCGTCGCTTGCGTTAGGTGTCTGTCTCCTTGACCATCGTAGAAATCGTGCGTAGCTCTCTGATAGAGAACTTTAAAATGCCGAAGGTTCTTCCTTTATTTGTTTCGTTTTAAAGATGTAATAATTTAAAATCCTGCGTTAGCGTGATGCTATAACGTTATTCCGAAGCCCACCAAGTTATATGACGCAGAAACTTTCATGAAAACAACTAGCGACCGCGAAGAATTTTACTTTTTTTTCCCCCTCTGGAATTTCACGGCAACAAATGATTGTCACTCTGGTGTAGTAACCCTCCCCTCCGAACTTCAATCCACTCTTCGGTGTTCCCCCACTCATCGCTGCGGAATTTCTTGGAATACACTTCTACAAACTCACGATTCCCCCTCCCCTAAAGCCTCGGACCCACGATCTAAGCGGTATGCAAAGACAAAAACCCCTTTTGAACTCTTCATCCTTCATCCAAGCAATCGCTATGCATGAGTGACGCCTGGACAGCACCATCTATCGAAGCTCTGGGTCGGTAGAACACAAAATATTAAATAAAAAATTAACAGACAAACAAGCAGACAAGAAAGCGAGTTAATATAGCATTGTCATCTAGTTCTGAGCTATGTTTAAAGTTTTAAGTCTCCAGCTCATTGGGAAGTTAGCTTAAAATCGATTGCAAAATTTGTACCGAACAGACAGACAGACAGACAAGAGCCGGCCCGAACAAACGCGGGGCCAGATGCAAGTTGACTTGCAGGGCCTAAAGAAAATTCCGCCCAACAAAATAATTTATTGCTTTTGATATTTATTGCATTTCACAATTTGGTTAAGTAAAGACTAAAAATACATAAAAATAATAAATAATTAAATTATTTTTATAAAGTTAATATTTTAATCACACAAAAAGATTGTTAATAAATCAAACAACAAAAATAATTGCTTCATATATAAAATTTGGTTTTCAACTTACTAAAATAAGTTTACAATATGTGACTTTTGTTTCATTTTGTTATAAGTTTTATAGCAAATACGTTTATAATACCATAATGATTTAGATTTTTGGTTAATGCGGATTCGATAGATAAGATGACTAAGCAAATCAATTGTTAGCCTCTAATGCTAGATCTCAAGTAATTTTTCAATTACTTTTAATCTTGAGGAAGATTTTTCTGCAGACGCGAACGTTATTGGTAAGATCAATATAATTTTAGAACAAAAGTAAAATTTGGATACAATTTAAATAAATATTGTAAATATTTGCAATATTGTGACCTGGAAGGTAAAACTTGCCGCCAAATTTTGATTTCGTTAAATAAATGAATGCAATTCATTTTCGTTTTGCGCAATCTGACAGCGGCGTGAGGTTTTGTGCGTTCGCACCTTTCGAAACCCCTTAGGACTGGCCCTGAATTCAAGCATTTCTTTCTAAATAAGAGATAAAATTCCTCCCATTATTTTTTGCAAACTCATGATGTAGAAATGTGTCCTGTCTTCCTGATTTTATGAGGATATATTAAAAATTGTTCAGTTTGAAAACTTCAGTGCCAAATTTAAAATTATAAACTGCGAAAAAAGTTTCAGTTAGAGTTTCAAAACATGAAAGCTGAAGAAACTTAAAATAACTTTTACCTTTGCAGTCAATTGAAAGGGAAAATACCCCCTTTCAATTTTTCTGTCGATTTACGATGTCAGCACATGTATTCAGTATTGAAATTAAATATTATATTGTATGAATGGGAATTTCTTGTATTTTGGATTATCAAGTGAATTCTGAAAAGTTGAACTCATTATTTCTCCATATTAACAAACAATTATTTCTTCATATACAAAAAAATTAGCTAAAAAAAGAAAATCGACAGATCACAAACTTATTTGCAATTATACACAACCTACTCCATATTATTTCTCCAATTTATTTCTCTATATTAACAAACAATTATTTCTTCATATACAAAAAAAAATTAGCTAAAAAAAGATAATCGACAGATCACAAACTTATTTGCAATTATACACAACCTACTGATAGTTTTGGTTTTAGGATATTTAAATTGAATCAATCTTCAAAATACTTCTTATATTTTAAAACTTATCCAAATAACTTTGATATGTAGTTCCCAAAACAATAAATGGTTTCAAGTAAGTAACATTTTATAATGAAAAATGCCTAATGTAAAAGAATAGAAAACACAAATTTTCGTTTGTTAATAAAAAAATATTTTATCTGAAATGTATACAATAACAAATAGCAAAAATATTGAAATACAAAAACAAAGGGGAACTACATTGCTTTATAAATTGATAACCTGTTATAATATTAAAATTTTCTTTTTGGAATTATAAAAGGAAAGTTTGTTAATTAAATAACTATAAAAAAGAGACAAAAATTAGCATACCTGAAATTTGTCTCCAAGAACAATTGCAGAATATTTTATTTTGCCGTATGGCTGATACTCCGAATGCGAACGAACTGTTCAATGGAAAATTAAGCTTCTGTGAAAACTCCCTGGGTTACCCGTCGTGTTTTACACAATCCAATATTCAGATTCACTACTATTAATTAAACTCTGAGGAATAGATGTAACAGACTACCTTTTAACAAGTACCGACGATGTATTCATAGATGCTGGAAAACCACAATTTTGAGCAGAAAAGCGAGAAATATATGCTTCATCATCGCTTAGCAGTCCTGCTGAATACAAGGGGAATAGATGTTCTCAATTTAGAACTAGATAAGCAGAAAAAGCATTCCTCTAGAGGTATTTCTTTAAAGCTGCCTGGCAAAGCCTATCTGCTGGACATTAGGGGGAACAGATGTGGATTCGCACACAAGCATTACCCCTTGTATACCCTGAAAGTAATAGTCTCGGGAACGAGGAATGTATTGAATATTATCACCTGCAATTTATCTTCAAATGACAGGCATCCACTTTGGGGTGCCCCGCATCGAAAAGAGAGTGACCATATGATGTCTGGAGCAATCGAACCTGGTTAGGACTGAACAATGTTATCACTTTTTACCTTTTGCTTTGCCAGGAATCGAAAACACAGATAGCAAAGGGAATTGTTGGATTCTTATCCACTAGATCCACCAATTACTTTTTTAACAGATCTTTGAAGGAAATTTTCAAAAACAGAAAAAATTGCAATATATTTCTTTTTCGAAAAATTATTAATATTTTATGCCTTTTTTTACATAAAAGTTCTCTGAAAGATATTTTAAAAAAGGATAAAAAATGTAATGAATTTTGCAAAATCCGGCACGGGGCCTTTCAGAAGCGCGGGGCCTTGTGCGGTCGCACCGTTCGCACCCCCCTCGGGCCGGCCCTGATAAAAACGTAGTAAAAAGCTAAGCTTGGTAATTCGAGTGACCAAGAGAATGAGCCGACTCATCCAATCCATCGAGGGCCAAACGTGGCATTGAGATAATTACGCACATTAAAGCAGAAGTGGGTGTTGTAACCACGATCAACACTCTTAACGCCAACTGAAACATTATCAAGCAATTCTCGTCATACATCTTCCAGAAAGAGGCAGCATTTAACTGTATCAAACCAATCTGAACAAGAATTTCACACAACGGTGTAAATAAAAAGCTTCTTTACATTTCACTAGAATCTCTCGCTTTCCCGCCTATACTTTTGATTTCCGACCCCACATGGCTATACAAAAAATGCTTCTTTATGTGTATTCTACCTTCCCTTAAAGTTTGGCCTGTTAGTTCAGGGACACCCTGTGAAAACAATGAGAAACAACTGAGTTGAATTTAGTTATGTGTTTTTTCAAATGCTTCGCTCAATTTTCAAAGAATGTATCTGGAATGATAATTTGGCAGTTAGATTTATGGTTAATTGGTTTCGTAAATTTCATCGCTTTCGACAAAAACACAGTAAGTGGGTTTTGGTTATTGTGAGGTATATAATACCGAGACAAAAAATTCGCCAAGAGAGAATTGCTTCCAATTAGAAAAATCAGTCAGCTTAAATTTATATGAATTGCATGTATCTAGTTTTAAAGAGGGATTAGGCTAAGAATACTATGTAGCTAATCATTTTAACGTGGTGATGCACCTGAACTAGCAATAATGATTTTTATACAGAAGGCAAATGACTATATTAAAACTCACACCGATTATTTTCAGGAGAACGGTACTGGAGAAGGTAGAAATACAATTTTCTGTTCCTAAATATAATTATATGTAAACTTATGTTAATTAAAGAAAGTTTTAAATTAAGTATCTGATATATAAGTGAAATAAAACATTTAAAATATATGTAAAATGAAATCGCCTAAAAATATCAAACTGTGGAGAAAGGAGATGTATAATAAATAAATTTTAAAAGCCTTATCGTGCACACAGTTTTTTCGAGAAATCTTACTAACGATGATCGTTAAAAAACTTTCATTCTGAAACAGATAAATGTCTATGAATTTAAAATCAAAAGTATAAAAATAAATAGTGAAATTGGGGAGTAAATAATCTGAAAGCTGGGATTGTTTCTATGGGAATTGTTTGCGATTTTGTTTTATTGAGTTGAAACGGGATCAACACTTCTTACAAGATGGCCGTTTTATGCGCTTGACGCCGCCATGTTGAAAATGCCGAAGTATAGAATTGGTCAATGAGAGAAAATATTGCGCGGGGTTTTTACATACAGCTATTCTTCCCTTCTCATACTTTCTCTGAGTTAAGTATGAATGAGCCCTTAGTAAAGGTTATGAGCAAGGAAGAAAGAACTTCCGTAGGAACTTTGATAATATAATAATAATATAATATAATAACATAACTGATTAAATGGCGAACTGATATAAATCACACGATAAATTATATAGAAATTGAAATTTTGCACTACATTTTATTGCATTTATACGAAAACAGCTTAAAAAAATTCCCTAATTGTCGAATGAATTGGATTAAATCATGTCTACTGAGAGTATTTTAGGGAATACAAAATAAGAGAGATATGAGTTTTAGAACATTTGGAAACGAATTATGCTAAAAGAATGCGGCCCGAAAAAATATACCGTGCGGGAAAGAAGACTCTGTAACAAATCTCTAGTAACATTACAATTCAATGAGACGGCTTGGCAATAAACGATGCATATTAATTATGAATTTGACCATAAATTCTCACAAGTATTAAAGTTTTTTCAATTAACTCTAACAAGTTCTTCCAAAAAGAGTAGTAATAATAATGACTTTGTTATAATAGCATTAAAAAACTCCTTTTTCAATTTTTTGCTAGATTAATTATCGCCTTGTTAATAATAGTATTGATAACGGGCTTATTAAACCGATGAAAAAATTCTTTTATAATTTTTTGAAATAAAATATTTTCAAATCTGGCAATTTTTCGATTATATTTATTAGATTTGACAATATTTTAGAGAAAAATATTAAGTAAAGAAGCAGGAATGATGTTGGTGAGATCTGCCGACTCTCCCAGGCAAACTACAGGGTGATCATAAATTATTGGATCCATTTCAAAAAATAATTAAAAAAAACCCCTATAATGTAGCAACTTTATTTTTTAAAAAGTGGAATAGCAGTTTAAACAGTTTTTTTTATATAGGTAACGTGCCGTTACTGTGCTAATCTGCTGCAGCGGGAGAATCCCATGCATGTGTCAAAATGGCTACCGTGCGACAGACGGCACGTCTCTGGTTCTTCGAAAGCAAATAAATTGTAATAGTTCAAAGACGTTTCCGCTTAAAGTATCGAAATTGTCAGTCTGCAAGTAAGGACTCCATCAACAAGAAATTTAATGGAACAAGAAAGGGTGCTGGACGACCACGGATTTCCAGATTTCCACCAGATTTTCACTCCTTAATTGATACTACCAACCCTTAATTGAGTTCTTACTTGGAATTTTGATACTGAAAATGTCTTTGAATTGCTACAATTGATTTGCTTTCGTGGAACCAGACATGTGCTAGAGCGCCGTAACGACACGTTACCTATCTGATAAAAAAAACTGTTTAAACTGCTCTTTCATTTAAAAGAAAATGAATTTTCTACATTATAGATTTTTTAAATGAATTTTTGAAATGGGTCCAATATTTTATGACCACCCGGTATATTATTGTTTCCTTGAAAGTATTGATTTCTTATGGCTTTGCAGAATGCCTGATTTAATCTTTCATAAAAGACAAAGAATGAAATTTCTGGCTGAGCAATAATTAAAGTGTCTAATTTATTTTGAATCCCTGTCTTTGAAGGTCCGGGGAGTTTTTAAAAGTATTTTGCGGACCAGCGGTAATGCATGAAGAGAATTACTTGCTAATTACATTTTTCAGAAAAATAGTATGAATGATTTAATTTTGGAAGGCAATGAAATGAATTATATATATATATTTTTATAAAAGTAAAGAAGTTATATTTTTGACAATATTCTAAAATATTCCTTATTTGCATTTCTCTACGGCTGTCAATTTTTTTATATTGGCGAACTTATTTTAAAAGAAAATTATATTGTCATTCTGAAATTAATGTTGAATCTAATAGTGTTTCGAAATGCTTATTTTACTATAGAATGCTATTGCGTTACGAAACCTGTATCAGCTAATGATCAGGTGTATAATATCTACTGCTTTTTCAACTTGCTATCTATTATTTCTGTGTGTAATACCAGTTTTTGTTATGTATTTCGCAGTCAATACCGACTTCCGAATTCAAGTTATGTGTGAATATCAAACCTCGTCTTTCGGGAAATGGATTGCACTAATATTATTTTCTCAACGCACCAAAGGCTACATTCTGACACTGCATTCTGAAGAAGATCAGGCTGACAGCATGCACAATAAATAATCAAAATTGTTATACACTAATTTTTTGAAATAAAAGTTTTATTTTGCAGATATATTAGTGATTTTTCTGTCTTTTAATTAATGAAAAAAGCAAAAACAAAACAAAAAAACAACAAGAATATTATGCAATTTCCCAGTGTTGTATTTATCGGTCTTCGGGAATGCGTCATCTCAATTGTTATAGCAAACACTTGCGGCTGCTTCATACCCACAGCGAAACTGAAGCAACCCCAAATAGGGATGGCGGTTATTGCAAAAAAAAGAAAAAAAAGTTTTTGGTTAAACCGGTTTTTTTCACCTCCGGTTCAACATGGCGGTTAAAACCGCTCAAAATAACCGGTTTTTGAAATAACCGGTTTTCGGGTTTTTTTCAGAAGCAACGTTAGTGGACAGAATTTTTTTATTAATAATAATATACAATAAGTAAGTATTAATACAATAATTAATTAATGTAATAAGTAATGATTATAAATAAGTAATTAATACAATATGTAATAATAATAAATGAGTAATTATTGCAATAAGCAAGTATTATAGACAAAATTTTTTATTAACATTGTTCTCAAAAGAAATTAATTCATTGGCCAATATTTATCATCTAATCTGCTCATAAAGACTCTTTCAGCAATGTGTTGATCCGTGAGTGGACACCTCTCATCGGAAACAACATCATTCAACGTAGATACTAATCTTTCGGACGCCTCGGAACTTCCGACTAAAGATAAATATTTTTTGGCTACAAAAAACAGACGCCGTCTACAGACAAATTTTTTTTATTAATATTGTTTTTGTAGGAAATTAATCCATTGGCCAGTATTTATCTGCTCATAAAGACTCTTTCAGTAATCCGCCAACCAACAGATGTCTCGAGGTAGCGGTTGTCGGTGATTGGCTTAAGATGATGAAATTCAAATATTTATAACTTGGTAAATTTTACTCTAGTCGAACCTAAAATCGAGCCTATCTTCCGAACCGGTTTATTCCCCCTGGTTATTGGATTTAAAAAAATAACCGGTTTAAACTGGGCAAAAAAATAACCGAAAAAAAAACCCCAGGTTAGCCGAACCAACCCCCCCCCCCCCCGGTTTTCGGTTTAAACCGTTAGGTTTTTCCCATCCCTACCCCAAACCTTCTCATTGTGTTAGTTCAAATACGAATGTAAGTAAATTTCAAAGTAATACATAAATTCATCATCAAGAATCTAACGGAAAAAGGTAGTCGTTATTGAATCAATCTATGGAGAGGGAAACATTTTAAGAGAAGAGGGGTAGCGAGAAAGAGAACGCCAATACAGTGGCTCTCAAAACTCAGTACACACCACTCAATTTTTTCATTAAATGTCTAAAAAAGCACCATAAAATATTAATTTGAGTTTAATATAAAAATGTTAAAGTGCTCATTAAAGAATGTATTAAACAAGGAAACAAAATTGAGGAAATGATAATGATTTGATTAGCTAAATTTTTATGTTTAAGTTCAAAATTAGAGAGTCACAAAATTGAGCATACACTTCAAAAAAATTTCAATTTGGCCTCAAAATTTATTCTCTAAATGAACCGGTATAATAAATTTGATGCTTCAATGCACCAGTATTTGATATCCATTGGAAATGAATTTATTTTTAATTCTGAAAATGAGCTCTAGATCTGAAATAAGTGTTTATACTCGGAAACTTACAGTTTGAACGCCTGAAGAAGTCAAATTTTTAAGCGAAATTGCAAAGAAAGTTCGACGTAGTCATGCAAAAAATCATCCAAAAGTATAAATAGTTTGAACCAATAACAAATAAGCTGGTAAAGGGAGAAAAGGAATTCTCAGTTCGACGAATAAGAGAAACATTATAAACCGAACACGAAAAAATCCTAAAAGGAGTGCTGTAGAAATTGCTACATCGACGTCTACAGCAATAGGAAGGAATGTTTCAGCAGAAACAATTAGAAGCGTGCTAATTAAAGCTAATTATAATGTTTATGTAACTAGGAAAAAAACCTTCATTTGCAAAATCAATAGAGATCAAAGAATTACTTTTGCTAAAAAGCATATTTCAGAACCTGAAGATTTTTAGATAACGTCATATTCAGTGTCGAAAGTAAATTTAATGTTTCTGGAGACGTGATGGTTGAATCTACACCAGCCGGAAGCCTAATTCTGAACTATTTCCCCAAAACACCATTCGCGCAATCAAGCATAGGAGAAGTTCAGTCCTTGTATAGGATTATATGTCTGCAAATGCAATAGGGTATTTAAATTTTTATAGATGGCATTATGAAATAAAATTAAATATTTGGATATACTAAAGAAAAATTTAAAACAAAGTTGCAAGAAAACGAGTTTAAGATCAAATTTTAGTTTTCAACAGAACAAAGACTCCAAATATACAGTCGATAATGTGAAGTTATGGACATTATACAATCGTAAAAATGCAATTACATATGCCACCTGAGTCTTCAGACCTCAACGTTATTGAACATTTGTGGTCTGAATTGGACAAATCTGTTCAGAAACACAGCATTAGGCATGAAGAACACTTAAAAACTGTGATACAAGAAAAATGGGCAAAGACAACTCCTCAAGCAACACAAACTCTGGTTAACTCAATTCCACGCCTTTTAGAAGCTGTTATGAAGTCAAAAGGATGTGTAACCAAATATTGGTTCATAATATTTTTCTTTTTGTTAACGAATTAGACTAAGTGTATACTCAAATTTGTGACTAAGAAATTTTTAACTTTGACATAAAGTTTATGTTAATTGTGATTACTATCCTGACGTGGGATTCTTTGATGTGAGGGATGGAGACAAATAAAAGACTAAAGACGGTTTAATCCCAGTTATTTAATTACTTCTTCTATGGGATACGGACAATCACACAAAAAGGACGAGTTCCATTTACATGATGAATAAAAAATAGGTATTGCTTACCAGCTCAGTTACATTTGAGCTGTTATTCCAATATCAAAATTATATTGACATTTCAAAAAGATATCTACTGGAAAAACTCTAGCCAGCCACTCGCTAAGCCCATTTGGCCCGCGCAAACAGAACTTCTCGTTCTTACATTCGTCTACACTCGACGGCTGCCAAAACTCATCTCCTCAAACATGGCGTCTCCCGCTACGAGGTGGAACAGGGTTACCGTAATATTTGGCGACGTAGGATTGCCAAATCTTGGCGTTCCTTATATTAATAAAAGTATAATTAATTCTTTCTTCTTGTTTATAAGTTTTATATGTATCTAAATGTGTCCTTTATCATTCTTTCATCTTTTAAGCTTAAACTGGGATTTAATAAAACATTTTTATACCTTTAATGAAGAGAGAGTGGTGTGTATTGAATTTTTTTGAGCCACTTTATATGAAAGTAGAAAAAACCCGGTTATTTAAATCACAATAAAAATGTTTAATTTGTTAATATTACAAAGAAACATGATATAGAAATATCTTTTTAAGTTCCTTCATTGAAAATTCTAAAACTTACTGATAAATTATTTAACAAATTAATTTAGCAGTAATTAAAACTGATGTGGTAAGCTGAGGAACAGTTAATAAACAGTCGGAAGCTGCCATATTAGCACACTGATAGAAAATTCATCTATTCAAACATGATGTAAAGAAAGGTTTAATGCAGATCCTTTTGTTGCAAACGATAGAGATAAAGGTTTATTCAGAATAAATCATCAGTAGATAGAAATTGACAGTTCACGGACACCGGGATCAGGGATCAGCCACTCCCTCACCCTCTTCACCCCCTCCCTACCACCATCTTCCACCCGGGATCGACCCCCATCTTGGATTACATAAGAAATTAATTATTTTTTCGGACTTCGTTTTTTTTCACAGATTTGCATTAAACCGTGCAAGATAAGATTACACTTCTCAACTGAAAAGAATATAATCTTATAGAAGAGTTCTTAGGTCTATTTGATTGATATCTATCGAGAAGATTTATAACTTAACTTAAGTTTTTTAATTAGAAAAAAAGTTTTATTTCGTAGGGATTCGAACCCTTAGCATAAATATTTCTTCTACTAAAGTTTGATTTTAGTGCCTTAGATTTTTTTTCACAACATCCTTTCTCACAGATTTGCATCAACTCAATCATAACTTATCATGCGTGCATTAAAATAAAACATTTAAATATAAAATAAACATAATAGTTTGATACTTACAATCTTAATTTCATTTTTTCCCCTTCTGTTTTTTAGAGACTTTGAATTTTCTCGGCTTTTGAACAGAATTTCACCAATTAAAGTTAAACTTTCGATCTTCTTCTATTTTTCGGCATGCTCATTTTTATATTTATTTATTTTTTTCGTTATCGAATAAAGTTTTTCATTTGTTTTCAAGAAAATTTCAAAACTTGTGAATTCTCTGCTCTTAAAAAACAAAAAGTTTACTTTTCACATACAAAATCTTTTGAATTAAATCAATTTCATAAGAATATATCCTTCTAATGAACCAGCTTCGATTTATTTTTCTTACATAATTCAACTTCAGTCTTCGTTTCGAGCTTATTTTTTCCATTAAAAAACAAGATTATTGAATATTCTATCAATAAAATACAAAAGCAATAAAAATCTCTTAGTTTGAATAAGTTAACTTAAAATACTGTTTTTAACTATTTCAGGAATAACAAAACGTTAAACTCTCTTAAAGTTGAATGGAAAATATGAATCTTGAACAAGAAAGTGTTGGCATTATTCTTACAAACTCATGTTTTTTTTCCGAATTCACTTCAACATCGACAAAATAGCTTCATTAATATTAACCATTAAAGATCACTTTTTTTCTGTTGAACATATAACTTATCTATAAAGACTTTGCAATTTATTTCAAATGACGCTAAAAAGTTTACATTAAACCTCACAAATGCATAGATTCATCACAAATTATTTTATCTTAAAAATTTAGGGACCACTCATCGTGCTTAACTCTAAAACTATATAAAACATTCCACTAATCTAAAAGTTTCGCCTATTAACTGATTGAACATGTTTCTTTCGATTCTTAAAAAAATTTCCGAGTGATTTCTGCTTTAACGAACCTATTTTGACTTTTTTCTTGATTCCTTATTTCTTTAAATCTTATTTTATTTCACAAACTATTTATTCAATTTCATTAATTATATATATTTTCTCTAACTAATTTTTCTTACATGATTGAAATTCACTTTGATTTCTAAACACATTTCTTCCAATGATGAAAACGATCATAGAATATTCTATAAATAACATAGAAGAAAAAATCTCTTAGGTTTGAATAAATTAATGAAATGAAACTCATGTTTTACATTCTAATTCCTATTCACATAGATCAAATAAATAAATTTAGTCTCAACAATTTTAACCTCCAAAGAACTATTTTTCTGCAATCGTGTTTAATTCATGAAGACTGTATGTGTGTGCATGCATACGTGTGTGCATCCATGCGTGTGTGTTTGTGTGCGTGTGTGTTTGTGTGAGTGTGTGTTTGTGTGAGTGTGTGTTTGTGTGNNTGTGTGTTTGTGTGAGTGTGTGTTTGTGTGAGTGTGTGTTTGTGTGCGTGTGTGCATGCATCTGTGCGTGCGTGAATGCATTTGTGTGTGCGTGCATGCATGTGTGTGTGTGAATGCATGCGTGTGTGTGAATGCATGTGTGTGTGATTTATTTCGAATAACGATAAAAGAGTTGCCACGTCTGTGTTTGCTTCTTTATGTCACAGATTGTTTTATCTTTAGAGAATATTCCACATAGACTATTCTAATCATTGCTTACCCTGTGTCAATCCTACATGAAACATAGCTAGCTTTGTTTAATTTTTTCCTGCATGTTTTAAGTTCACTCAACGTTTTGAACATATTTTTTCCAATGGCGAATAAAATTATCAGCAGAATATAAAAGCAATCATATTAAAAATATCTCAGGTTTGTTTAAGTTTTTCTTACTTAGTTGAATTTTTTAAAATTGAAATTAAAATTCCAGATTTCTATAAGTTTCAAAAATATCTAAGCATAAAAATATTTTAAATCTAGCTGTTTTAGATGAAAAATTTATTAGAAGCAGTGTTTCAGGTCATTCCTGAAAGGATTCTTTCACTGCTTCCATCCTCTGGTGTCCGTTGCACCCTTCTTGTCTGAAACCGTCCTTTAATAGCGTTTATTTTATCATGCAAAAAAAGAAGTCTATGCGGGGCGAAATCAGGATGGTGTAGGTCGGTGGCTGGGAG